>JBBBDQ010000642.1:4285000-4497500 GCA_037127315.1 Ascarosepion bandense | reverse complement strand
GACGACAATTCTACTCCTGCAGCTTCCTCTCTCGCACTTCCCGCCTGTGGAACTCGCTCCCGTATTCTTGCTTTCCTGACGGCTACGACCTCCAGAAATTTAAAAGCAAAGTTAATACTCACCTACTAACCACTGGACTCTAGCTCTCTCCCCTCCCCTGTATAATCTTCACTTTCTCTCCGCCCATGTATCTGTCATTGCACCTGCTTTCTCAGCTTTCTATTGTTCCTTTCTAACTAGCTTGTACTCCTCACTCTTTTCTAATTAATCTTTCTACATTTATGTAACCCCCTGCACATCAGTGGCGTTTCTGCCTTGCTCGGGGTGAAATGATTAAAAAAAAAAATTCAAACAGTGTATTAGAATAACAGAACATATATACAAAAGTGTTAGTAGTCAGCAGATAGAAGTGTGCGTTCAAACTGTATAGTTACGCTGCGTCTCGATTGCCTTACGACTGTCTCTAGACTGCCTCAGGATTGCATCCCCGGAAGTCGCGCGCGTTAGCATTTATTGACGGAGGAAGAGTCCGTTCCTATAGATAGCACTTTTTTTTAGGATTGAGGAATAATTTTGGAACTCGAAGTTTTTCCAGTTTTATATCCAACATGTTGTTTGCTTTCGATTTGAAGACGATATCAGTGTCTGCCCTCAATAGACAGCCATTCAACATTTTCTTTTCATTTCTTTTCATTTACCAAAAATTTAATTCAGTGAATCATATTTTTCTTCTGTCAGACATTCATTGGTGGTTTTAGTCGTTGATCCAGTTTTGATTGTATGACTTGAGTTGATAAATTCGGTAAATATAACTTCTTTTGCCATAAACTTATTACTTCTTTAGCGATTTCTTTGTACGTTCATTCCTTTGATTGACACCCCAAGGAATAGATAGAGACCGACGTTTGGAATTTTGAGTGATATCCTGTTTTGTTTTCCGTCGATTTTTTTCTGGCGGAACAGTTCTTCTATTCTGAAGATCTCATGAGATTCTTCGATCAGATTTTGTTTCTTTCACAGGTAGAAGCACTTTTCATGGGACATTATGGTTAAAAAAAAGATCTTTCCGAAAATCAATCAGCGTTGCTGCCTCAGGAAGGTCATATAGTCTGGAACAAAAAAATATTTGATCACAAAACACTTATTCCATTTTCCTTATCTATTGATTCATTGTTCTAATAATGGAACAATTTTGGCACAAAGCCAAATAGGAAGAGGTTAAGGCTGGACAAAAGTTCCTATCCTAGACCTATTAATTCACTAGCAGTATAGCCCGGCGTTGCTCGGGTGTAATGAAAGCTTTAAAACTAATCCATGGTCCTGGAGTTTAGACTCTTTGGGCGTTGGCACGAAAGACTAAAAAGCAATAGTTGTTTCCAGTTAAAGCGAAATCGTAGATTGAAAGAAAAATGAATGGATGTAAGTGAAATTTTTATTTCCTGGTTATCGATATCAAATAAGTTTTTTCGTCGTAAACTGAATTTTGGGGGCTAAATATGTCCTCTGAGTAAATAGTATCATGGCTGAGACTAAGAACTACAATTATACCTAGTTAGAGCCAAACTCGAAGCAAAAACTAAAATAAAAGGACTGAAAAAATACAGACACACAGGCAGATAAACAGACACACACACAAGCATCTTGCCTTTTATATATATATATATATATATATCGATTTTCTGCACCATTGTAAGAACTGCAACCTTGAAACTTCTGAATATCGTTTCTTATGTCTTTGTCTCTGGGTGTATTAAATTTGATTAAAATCGGACCACTCCTTCTATAACCCGATTTTTTTTCGATTTTCGATATTTATCGGGGGTACCTTGACACAGAACCTAGCTAAAAACACTGACACACACAGACCAAGTTCCATTTATAAATAATTTAGATTATAATTTACTCATTTATCAGAAAAAAACACATCTATCATCATTCAAACGTACAGATACCATAATAACCTACACTACGACTATAGATATTAGGCCACCCAAGTGTTTTTAAAAATTATGTATTTCATACTATTTTGTAGTATATATTGCCAAGTGAATTAATTGTAAATGAAAATAGAATGGTTCTTTTGTTAATACTGCACAATAACATGTGCATCAAATGAATTTATAAATATTTAATAATTACCTATATTGCATTTTCATCAATGAAAGAATGAAGAAAATGAAGTTCATCTTTGCTTTTTTGTCTTGTAAAATTTTGCAAAGTAATAATATGAAAGAACCATTCTATTTTCATTTAGAATTATCCACTAAAAATAGTATGAAATACATTATTTCTTTTAAAAAACTGGGGTGGCCTAATAATTATGGCCTGTAGTGTATATTTACAGGTAACCTATAAAAACTCACCATGACATAAAAAATTCTTTATGTACAAATGTTTTTACAAAAATATATAAAAAATATAATGATATGAAAAAGGGAAATAGTATGAAATACATTATTTCTTTTAAAAAACTGGGGTGGCCTAATAATTATGGCCTGTAGTGTATATTTACAGGTAACCTATAAAAACTCACCATGACATAAAAAAATTCTTTATGTACAAATGTTTTTACAAAAATATATAAAAAATATAATGATATGAAAAAGGGGAAGATGAACCAGAAAACAATGTAAAATATAAAAAAAAACATTAAAAAAAAAAAACAGATGTTAGTAGGACCCGTCTATCTCACAAAAAATATGGCCGCTGTATTCTGTTTTCAAACAAAATCAAGAAGCACATTCATTAACGCCGAGAGGAGGATAAAATAAATAAATAAATAAATCGAGAAATCAAAGATGAATAAAGAGAACAAAAAAAGCAAACTGTATAGGTGGGGAATCACAACAAAATGTCGGGAACAAGCTTACATTAACTCGAACAAGTCTATTGTCCAAATACCCGAATAGTGAAACGTTGGACCATCTAGCCAATCTGGATCGGTCCTTCTTACTAACATTCTCCCCAAGTAGCTATCTACCCGGGTAGACGTCCACTCAAGGTGCCTACGTTCACATCACCAGCTTTTGGGTGATCAACTGTGTATTTCTCGATGAGACCAAATTTGTCGATCAGATCAACCCAAGCTATGATCACCCAACCTCTCGCTAGCTCGCCGCCCTTGTCTATTTTGGGGTCCAGGATGATATTCTAGTCCCCCACAAAGACCAAGGAACGGCCATAACTGGTCATCTGGTCGCTAGACGCATAAATGACAACGATCCGAAATGAACAACTGTTCCCAGCAATATCGGTCACGATCAACCGCCACCACCCGCATCGACATGGATAAGGTCCTGATTACGTTTAACTAGCCAAGAAACCCGTCGGGTCAGTTGCACTCCGTGTGCTGAATAGACAACAAAGTTGCTAGATACCACACAAGCATCATTCCGCAATCCGCATCCTTAGCATGGAACAGGCTTGCCTCCCAGAGAGTAAAACACTACGTCTCCTCGGCCTTACATTCTCAGCGGACCTCAAGTGGAATGACTATATCGAATCCATTGCTAAGTCCGCTGCTATGAAGGTCTGTTTTCTGTGCGGGGCCCGGAAATTTTTCCCGTCTGAATCTATCCTGTACATATATAAATCTACCATCCGTAGTGAATACTGCTGCCACATCTGGTCGGGTTCCCCTGCTATTCTCCTCGGGCTTCTTGACAAAATACAACGGAGAATCTGGAATGTGATCGATCCTGACTTGGCGGACTGGCTGCAACCACTCTCTCACCGGCGTGACGTGGCTTCCCTGTGCCTTTTCTATAATATAAGTACTTTCACGGCTTCTGCTCCGATGAACTTAGGTCATTGGTGCCGCCTAGGTACGAATTTACACTAGATACTAGATTAGCAACTAGGTCCCACCCTTTTACAGTGAAACAGATAAGATGTAACCGTAATTTTTACTCCAACAGCTTCTTTTCTCGCGCTTCCCGCTTGTGGAATTCCCTTCCACATGCCTGCTTCCCCGACAGCTACAATCTCCAGAAGTTTAAATGTAAGGTCAATAGACACTTCCTAACACACTAACTTTCATCTATTCTCTCAAACACTCTCACCATCTAGCCAACCCTCAATGTCGGTACCCTTACCCGTCTATCACCCTCCTTCTGACATTTCCTATATCTAACCATCCTTTTCCCATCACTTCCCCGACCCTATGTAGCCCCCTGCGCAATAGTGGCAGTGGAATGCCTTGCTCGGGGTGAAACGATTAAAAAAACAAAAACAAAAAAATAATCAATGTATGCCTTCTGGATTACAGTGACATCAACACTTAAAGCTAAAAGATAACGAAACAGGCTGGCAGCGTTATTCCAATCTCTGAAGCCACTCGCATTCAAACTGACTAGCTTGACAGACATGTTTCAAGTTTGTTTCCCTAATCATAGACTGGGCAGAAATCTGCGTGGGGAAGAAGGACTCTGGCGTGATATGTCTATCTAGGACAATGCCGCCGACATCAATGGGAAAAGTTAATTTTAAAGCCCCACATAAGAAGCGATGGTGTATAACAGAGACTCTCCCTGGACAGAGTGGTGATAATCTTTTCAATCTGGGAGCTTCAATCTCTGAAGCCACTCGCATTCAAGCTGACTAGCTTGACAGACACTTTTCAAGTTTATTTCCCTAATCATAGACTGGACAGAAATCTGCGTGGGAAAGGAGTCTGATGTAATATGTCTATCTAGGACAATGCCGCCGATGTCGTTGGGAAAAGTTAATTTTAAAACCCCACATAACTAGCGATGGTGTATAACAGAGACTCTCCCTGGACAGAGTGGTGATAATCTTTTTTAATCTAGGAGCTCCAATTTCGGCCTTGCCGATTCTGGAAAAGCGTCGTCTGTTTCTTTAATGTGATCCCAAACCCTTATTTTTCTCCTCTGAATTTCTTATCGGAGTTATTAACCCTGGAACTTGGGGAAAATTCCTGGGATCTACTGTCAATGGGACGCCAATGGTTGTATATTTAAAGAGAGGTTTTCTTTTGAACAGAATGGTCCCTCTCCATGACTAGCTTTTCAATTTGAAATATTTTCCCTCTCTGGGGAAATTGTTTTTTTCTTTTTCTTTTTAGAGGGGTTAGGGAGGGAGAATACGAATCCTTAGAAAGGGAGGAAATGAGAATCTTTGCCTTAACTTGACAAGAATGCGAAGAAAAGACGGATTGGCACTTGGCTTTGTCCATCCCCTTCTCTGCCCTGCTTCATCCAGCGCGCTATTTTCTTTTAGATTTTTTCTTTCTCTTTTCCTATCCGTTTTGAAAGAAGGGAACGAGGTGGAAGCATGTTCTTCACTTCCATATACAATTCCAGTTACTGAAAATCTACATTCTGGATATTTTGCAAGTTCAGCTGCTGTTTTTTGCTGGTTTTGGAAATCCTGCTGCTTCTCGTGTTGCTTTTGTTTGTGTTGCCACTGATATTGCTTCTTGCACAGCTTCCTAATTCATAACTCCTGCTGACGCTGTTGTTACTGTTTAGGGACTGGCTTATTTGAAGCATTCTTGTGAGGAACTTCCTGCTGTTAGAACAGGGTTTCAATCAAGAATGGTTTTGACTAAGACCCGATAGCTGTATATATCTGCTGTTTCCTTGCTTGTTGATGGTTTGAGTTGTGGTGCCAGCAACTTTCCGGTACATGATTTTGGAAAGATGTCACAGGACCAGCAATAAGGTCGGTTTCCATAGACAATAGCAAAGATTGATCGACAGCCATGGTCTTCAGCATACTAGGGATGTCTAAGAAGCTCTTCTTGGTCAATGACACCATCACATCAACATTTCTGGTGGCAATTCCCGCCTTGCTGTTCACAGACAATACATCCGCCACTTCTACAAACTTAGCAAAAATGCACCCTAATGGATCCACGGTGATGTACATGGACAACCCTTGTAAATTAACCTTCGTCTTCCGGGCACCCATGTATTTAGTTTGTAAACTCACAGATTTCGTAGTGAGGATTTTCCCGACCAAAAACTTCATTGCTTTCTCTGTCGCCTGCAGGATATCCAACATCACACTACTTCTGTGGGACAATAATTTGTCCCACGTATTTCGGATTTAGAGCTTCTTCCATTGACTCTGTGCTAACATTGATCAATTCCCTTAATTTTATGCTCATGGTCATCAGGGAGATGGACGTTGTACTGACTGCCTCTATAGGCGAGGGCGCTGCTAAAAGTTACTCCCAGAAATTAATTTTCTGTAATGCTCTTTGAGGTCTTTATTGTAATATGGACCTTTCTTTTTGGGCCTGTCAATCGCCCACTCTGATGGTCTTGCTGTTGTGGGTGTCGGATCCAGTTAGTATGCTTTGATTTGGTTTGTATATTTTACCAGCATGTCAATCCTCTTGGGGCATTTAATGCTGAAAACCGGATTTTGATTCAATAATATCTTTGTAAGTTTTAAGTTTGAAAATTTTCGAAATATAATTCAAAACTGGCTGTATAGTTCTTTTATTGTTGAAGTAGTCTGAATTAAATTTTGATACATAATTTTATTTTCCCTCAAGTAGGTCAATATATGTCTTTCATTAATGAAAGGTTCTTTAAGACTATTTAATTTTTCAAAGGTGTTTACGGATATAGGCGAATTCTGCACAATCCATCGTAAAGGTTTTATTGTGTAAATCACCTGGCATTTTATACATTTTGGTGAATCTTCTCTTAGAAGAAATGAATGGTGTGATATTGGCATGACCAATTCTAATTCTTACTAAAACTACCTTTTCTCTTCGAAAAATCCTGGTGTTATGGTGTTTTATTACAAGTGTAGGTCTAATTTTGTACAATTTAATATTTGAATATTTCATAACTCTTGATACTTATTTAAGACTAGCAGTATAGCCCGGCGTTGCTCTGGTCTAATGAAAAGCTTTAAAACTAATCCATGGTCCTGGAGCTCAGACTCTTTGGACGTTGGCACGAAAGACTAAAAACCAATAGTTGTTTCCAGTTAAATCGAAACCGTAGACTGAAAGAAAAATGAATGGATGTAAGTCAAATTTTGATTTCCTGGTATCGATATCAAATAAGTTTTTTCGTCGTAAACTGAATTTTGAAGGCTAAATAAGTCCTCTGAGTAAATGGTATCATGGCTGAGGCTAAGAACTACAATTATACCTAGTTAGAGCCAAACCCGAAGCAAAAACTAAAATAAAAGGGCTGAAAAAATACAGACATACAGACAGATAAACAGACACACACACACAAAAATCTTACCTTATATATATATATATATATATATATATTATCGATTTTCTGCACTATTGTAAGAACTGCAATTTTAAGACTTCTGAATATCGTTTCTCATGTCTTTGTCTATGAGCGTATCAAATTTGATTAAAATCAGATCACTCCTTCTATAACCAGATATTTTCGATTATCGATTTTCTATATTTATCGAGGGTACCTCGACACAAAACCTAGCTAAAAACATTCGCAGACGCTTATAGTACAACTGTGTAAATTTTCAATAAAATCGGTTCAGCTGTTTCGGAGTCTATAGGTAACGGACACACATACACAAACACACACACAAACAATGTTCAATTTATAAATAAGTTTAGATATATGCATTAATTACTGTTTTAAAATCTGTGTTTGACTTTTGTTTTTGATATTTTTATTTTTAGTGATTTTTTAGCTGCCTTTTTTTTTTCTGTGGATGTGTTTATGGCTAGGAATCTAGCAGAATATGATGTGCTTTCAGTTACAAAGTATATTGATTTTGTTAAAAGTTTGGTTATTACAGGCTTAAGCAGGTTTTTATATTTCAATGATGTACGAACCCCATAGGGAGACTGAGAAGATAATGTATCTGATTCACCATCTGTGATAATATCTAAGACTAAATCTATTGCCATAACTTCGGTAAAAAAATATTGGAAATTTGTCAGGTAAGCGATTTGGAAGCATGGTTTCGTTTCAGTATAGCTGAACATATATCTCTAACAATATTTTGGAAGCCGTCAATATATACATGTAAACAATTTTTGGTCCTTACGTATTATCGGGAGGACCTTTGATTTTTACTTTTTCTTTTTTTTCCCCGCTTATAACACCAAGGAACTGGAAAAATCAGGCTTTCATCACCTCAACGTCAACCACAAGTACAACTTTGTGGATTCGAACACCGGGGCTCATACGCAGACAGTGGAACGCCTATGGGGATCGACAAAGTGGCGAAACAAGAAGCACTGTGGCACTGCACGTCACCATTTGGAGTCGTATTTGGCCGAATTCATGTGGCGGAAGCATGTTGCCTGTACTGATGTCTTTGAGTCACTTTTGGAAGCAATTGCGACGTTCTGGCCTCCGGAATTACAAATGTAATGTTATTTTATTGTTTTAACCGTTTCAATAAATAATTTACTTTAATTTTTGAGTCGTTTTTTTAAAGGTCCTCCCGATAATACGTAAGCACCCAATTTTTTATATTTTCGTAAGATATTATTAATTGTTATAGGGGAACATCCTAGCATACCCCCATGATGGAATGATCGAGTCTATAAAAGACAGAGACAATGGGGATACGTCAGAGGCATACGTCATAGGACGACTGCTCTACAACACTGTTAGCACGCTGCCTTCGGGTAGAGGGCGCTCTCTGCTTCCGAGCAGAGAGCACAAACCCAGTCGGGGCTCCGCCGAAGGGTAGAGTCACGACTCGGTAATGATAGACAGACATTTTTTGGCCCGGCTATATGGCCGGGAATACCCACTATAAAATGACCATGTGTCACATCTGGCCTTGCGTGGGAAGGCTAGTAAATACCGAGGCATACGTCATAGGCGGAGGCATTCTCTACTTGATAGATTATTCCGCTCCTATTCGTTGATTTCTATTGTATACCTTATGGTTTATTGTACCTTCGAATAATATATCCCTGCTAGTTATTTCCCATGTTAAGTATCATTCTTACACTTATTTTTCACTGATATTCCTTTCCGGGATATATCATTAATTTCTCCGGTGAATACAGGGGTGTCAGTTTTAGTTTTTGACTGTTTCGCCACACTTAATATTACAGTTAGTTTACTGTCATAAGTGATCCACGCTTAGGCGATCATGTCGTGAAAGAGACATGACTGACTAGGCAGAAGATTTTCCAGCATTTTTTGCCATTAATTTCTGCAGTAGTTTGGTTGCCAAACAAGGCTATAGGGCCTAATCTGTCCTGTTATTTAACCCATAGCTGGGGTAAGAAACGGATTAATATCTTTCCAAGGGTATTTACGCCTAAGGAAGGAGAGACAGAGGAAGGCAGCGGATAACATATTTGCAGGGCCTGATCAGGTGGATGACGGAACGGGGGTTGCCAGGAGCAACAGGAGCAAACATACTAAGAGCCACAAGGGATAGGGAGACGTGGAGAGCCATGATCGCCTACGTCCTGAAGGGACAGGCACATAGAAGAAGAAGAAGAAGAATGCAACGAATTCAACTGGAATTTGAACTAGGATCCCCGATATCCAAGGCGATATTTCCTGCACCAAAACGCACTTTCTAATATTACAGTTGGTTTGTTTTATTGACAATGGAGGAGCTTTTGAGATTCGTGTATTAGAGAAGTACTTATTTCAAGTTCGTTGAAATTGTTTTGTATGCGGTTGCCAAATGGTTTCATGGTATTTTTCTTTAAAATATATATTTCTTTATATTAAGGTTGAAAAGGACGGTTGTATGCTGAATTACTTGGACATGAACAAAGTTTGATGTAATATTGTAACTTACTTTGTCTTAATGTTGTGGATTCCGGGTTAGGAACCGCACAAAATGAACAACAAAACAGATATTTCAGATAGAAAAATAGGTTATATTAAACGCAAATATACAAACTGGAACGCAGATTAGTAATCCAAGGAATACAATTAGTAGGAATATATATATATACGAGTCTTTGTAATGAAGGCGTGCTGGAAATAGTATATCCGTGTAATATTATTCTGGCTGAGTGGAGCGAAGAGCTATTCTGACTACTGACGCGGTATTCTCGGTGTAACTTCGGTATCTCTCGGTAACATACGGAACTTAATAAAAAGGTGAGATCCAACAATACTTAATGTCAAATGTGGTTCTTATGTTTCGTTGTATAAGATTTTAGTTGGGGTAGTACTGCAAGCTCCTAGAACGAGTTGCAGACTCTGGTAATTGATGCCATTTTGTCACGTATGCTTTTCTTGCTGTAACACAGATAAAGCATTTATAAACCAACTTTGTATCTAACCAATGCCTCATAGAGTTTCAGTGGCATCTATCTGGCAGCTCCACAGTCTTTGCGAGAGATGACTATGAGTAGTTGCATTGCTTTGTTGTATTTTTCACGAAAATGTAGATATGTGGTATGAAAGATAAGTTTTGTCAATGATCATTCCCAGGTATTTTTATTGAGTTACTACAGGCACTTCTATACCATGGAATCAGGATTATGGTGTAGCTTTCGAAGTTGGTAAAAATCTATACATTAAATTTTTGTCTGGAGAATTTGAATTCTGTTGTCCACTTGTTTACTTATTAAAACACTATTGGAGTTTCCGTTCAATTGTGTGGATATTTTTCTGTCTGTAACATTAGAATATTATCTACATATAGTGAACAGTCAACTCCAGGGTTCAAGTGTTTAATAATGCAATTTATTTTTATGCTGAACAGTGTTATCGATTATATACTTCATTGAAAGAGACCCATATTTTGTTCTTATAAGTCTGAGACTGTGGTACCAACACGGACATTAAAGTTCGTTCTGTCAGGAAGTCATTGATAAGAATTGGTAATCTTCCTTTAAGACCCATTTCTTTTAAGTCTTTCAAAATACCACATCTCCATATCACAAGCGTTTTCTATGTCAAAGATAACTGTCGTTAAAAGTTTCTTTTTTAGCAAAAGAATTTCTGATAAAAGACTCTATTTAAACCCGGTGATCAATGTGTTTTTGTTCTTTCTGAAGTCATATTGGAAATTTGTAATTTTATTATTGATTCCAAGAACCCAAGTAAGCCTATTATTAACAATTCTTTCAAACGTTTTGGATAAGCAACTTGTAATTGTGATTAGACGATAGTTCTTTTTTTGCGGGCCTTTCTAAGTCTTTTCCAGATTTGGGGATTAAAATTATGGTAGGTTGTTCCCAGAAACTGATAATATTACCACCGACCTATATATATTGTTGAAAATCTTTAGTTGCTAATTCAAGGAAATATTTCGTAATTTTTATTTTTACTTTTTAGAAATTCATAGTGAATTTCGTCTGGGTCAACTCCTGAGCTGTGTCGTGTTTTTAGGGAATATAATATGAAGGAAAAACTTGAGGCAACTGAAATGTGGTTCTACAGAAGGATGCTACGAATATCATGGATCGAGAATGTGAGCAATGATGAGGTCTTAGAAATGATGGAAACAAAAAGGAAATTAATATTGAGCATCAGGAAGAGGCAGCTGAAGTTCCTGGGACATGCAATGAGGAAGGAAGGCTTGGAGAACCTGATACTAACAGGCCAGATAGAGGGAAAGAGAGACAGGGGAAAGCAGAGGATAACATATTTGAAGAACCTTATCAGATGGGCGATGGAACGAGGGTTGCATGGTGTAACAGGAGAAGGCGTGCTAAGAGCCACCAGGGAAAGAGAGACATAGAAAGCCATGATCACCTACGTCCTAAAGGGACGGGGCACTTAAAAGAAGAAGAAGAAGAAGAAGAAGAAGAAGAAGAAGAAGAATTCTGATAAAATAAGAGCCTGGTTGTAATTTTCTTTATTGCTGGAACAAAAATTTAATTTTACTTCTATTTATTAAATGAAATTAGTAATCTATTTGAAATAGATTACTAAGAAATAGTTTGAGGAAGAGTTTTGAGAGAAGTGTTGGGCTAACAAATTTGCTCTTTCTTAGTTGTTTTGGTAAATTTTCGTTTTAGGTTCCGAAGGCCTTTCCCCCTTCAAATTTATCCAAAATAGCATTATTTCTGTGCAAATGTATATGCTGAACTCAAATCAACAATTAGTTATTGAAGAAACCTACCTTTTTTTATTTGAAAGTCCATAAAAAACGAACTATATCTCGCACTTTTTGTCTCCCGTAACTCTCACGAAGTCATGTAATTAACTGCAGAATGACGTTCTGTGTAGGCAACAAATTTCGGCCGATTTACTTCCTAATGAAATTAAGACGCGTAGAAATAAAATCGAGTATTACTTTCATTACAGGAAGTAAATAGGCAGAAGTTTCAGTAAAGGAAGTAAATCGGCCAAAAATAGACCGAAAGTCATTCAGCAGTTAATTACATGACTGCGTTAGAGTTACGGGAGACAAAATGTAGTTCGATTTTTTTCTGGACGTTCAGATCAAAAAGATAGGTTTCTTCAATAACTAATTGTTGATTTAAGTTCAGCATCTACATTTGCGCAGAAATAATGCTATTCTAGATAAATCTGAAGGGGGAAAGGCCGTCGGTACCTAAAACGAAAATTTACCGATGTTTTGATATGAATTTATCATAAATGTCTCAATGGGGTGCTTTAATTCTCCTAGGATTTTACGATTCATATTCCATATTGTTTTGGTTTTGCTGTTAGAATTAATATTAGATACAAATATCTACCGTGATTCTCGGATTTCAAAAATGGTTTTGCGTAATTGAGTTCTATTTATTTAGTTGACTAGCAGTATAGCCTGACGTTGCTCGGGTGTAATGAAAGCTTTAAAACTATTCCATGATCCTGGAGCTCAGACTAAAGAATATTTGAAATAATAAAATAATTGCGACAATTTACCAATCGCACATAATAGATATATATATACACTAGCAGTATAGCCCGGCGTTGCTCGGGTGTAATGAAAGCTTTAAAATTAATCTATGGTCCTGGAGCTCACATTCTTTGGACGTTGGCACGAAAGACTAAAAAGCAATAGTTGTTTCCAGTTAAAGCGAAACCGTAGACTGAAAGTAAAATGAATGGACGTAAGTCATATTTTGATTTCCTGATATCGATATCAAATACGTTTTTTTCGTTGTAAACTGAATTTTGAAGGATAAATAAATCCTCTGAGTTAATGGTATCATGGCTGAGACAAAGAACTACAATTATACCTACTTAGAGCCAAACCCGAAGCAAAAACTAAAATAAAAGGGCTGAAAAAAATACAGACATACAGGCAGATAAACAGATATACACACACAAACAGCTTGCCTTTTATACATATATATCATCGATTTTCTGCACTACTGTAAAAACTGCAACCTTGAAACTTCTGAATACCGTTTCTTATGCCTTTGTCTATGAGTGTATCAAATTTGATTAAAATCAAACCACTACTTCTATAACCAGATTTTTTCGATTATCGATTTTCGATATTTATCGGGGGTACCTTGACACAAAACCTAGCTAAGAACACTCGAAGACGCTTCTAGTACAACTGTGTAAATTTTCAAGAAAATCGGTTCATCCGTTTCGGAGTCCATAGGTAACGGACACACGCACACACACACACACACACACACACACACACACACACACACACACACACACACACACACACACACACACACACACACACACACACACACAGAGACAAAGTTCCATTTATATATAAGTTTAGATATTCTGGTTTTCTTGAGTTGGGTGTAATTTAAACTTACGTAAAGTCACACGACACAATCTGATTGTTATTTTACATTGCTCGTTAAACCAGGTCTGTTATATTTGACAGGTTTAGATTTTGATTTTGGGATTTATTATTCTCCAATAATAAATAAAGTTTTTGTAAAACAAGGGACGTGACCTGCATTGTCTACATTTGCTTCTATTGTAAGTTTTAGGGCACATGTAAATCTCTTCTAGCAGGCTTTCTTAAGTTTCCAATATGGTATTCTCTCAACTGGAAAAGATCCAGTATGTCTACCACATATATCATAACATAATTTCGAGCTATAACCTGGGTATGTTGCAAGATCACTAATATCTATTCCTGTACATTAGGTACTTCCAGTTTTGTGCGAAAAAATAAAAAACAAAATAAAACAGCATAGCGTAATGAAAAAGGCCCCAAACTTAACGAAAATAAAGCTTTATCGTCAAAATGTTCATTTTATTATTAAGATGAAAGACCAAAGTAGTTTTTAATTATTTTTGACATTTTTAAATCCCTTCTAACGCGTTCGAAATTTTAGTTAAAATTTTAACATTGACTTTTTGCGTGGAAATTCTTGTCAAAATTAAATAATTGTCTGATTTTAAAGAAATTTTCAGGACTTATTCACAAATGAATAAAAATTATTTTTGAAATATTTTTTAGAAAATTTTCTTTAAATTTCTTTTTTTAAATATGTTACCCCCACTTACTTAATTTCATAAAATTTCGCACTGAACCTTCCTGTTCCCTGAATTTTTTTTAAATTAAAAGTAGGAGTCATTGGAGAATACAAATCACCTACTTTTTTATCAAATTAGTGCTATCTAAATGAAAATCTGCTCTGAATTGAAAAACAACGAATCCAATAAAACAATGACATTATTTAATTAGAAAAGCTTTTAATTGCTTTTGTAAATAAGTCATATATAGAACATTATTGTCTGAAGAAAAAAACATTCTGATAAATAATGAATATTACAAGTATTTTTTTCATTTATTTTTACATTTTAATTATAATAATTTATAATAGTTTAAAATCGTGTAAAATTCTATATTGAGCTATTTATTCTCTGGATGTGAAAAAATAGTTAAGTGAAAACGAAATTTACGAGTCCAAAATTGCAAAGATTATTAAACATAATTGTGCTGTTAAAATATTTTTTATTTTGCATTTTTTTTCTTAATACGTTCCTTATTTTCATGTATGGTAGACTAAAATTGCCATTATGATGAAAAGTTTACGTAATCTAAGAGTTTTGTCCCTTCGCTTAGATTTATGAAAATTGTTATTTATGGTCATCTATAGTAGCTGTCATCGCTTCGTCATCCATCAAACGTTCGATCAGATGAATACGGCCTATAGTTAATAAATATTTGTATACTACTTTTTATGTAATCTTTCTTTAAAATCAGATTGATTTAACTTTCAATTTTCTAATTTGACTAAAATAAAGTGTCAGAAAGCTTTTGAAATATTTTAAAAATCAATGAATGTTTGTTTGTTTACAAATTTCTTAAAATTAAGAAAATGGCCGCTTTTAAAAAAATTTTTAAGAAATCAAAATTAAATGTGACATTCCAACCTATGTAATTTCTATCAAAAATACACGAATTCTTTTTAATTAATGGAAATAAAAAATTAATCATTAAGCTTTTAATTAAATCTAAAATGAAATCTTCAAGAATGTTTTTTTATTTTAAAAATTTCATTTTAAACTTACGTATCGAAAATATGCACCGAAAAGTGGCGGTACCTACTGTTTATGTGCGACTTGATGAGTAGAGATAGATATATGACTTGTCATTCTATAAACATATATTTTCTCTATTGATAAAAACTTCCATTAATATTCCTTTCTAGTCAGTATCTTTGAAACTCGACATACTCACATCTATGTATCAGTCAGTTAAGTGCCATACGTGATACACGCTTGGGCGATCATGTCTCGAAAGAGACATGACTGACTGGGCAGAAGATTAACCCGCAATAGGTTACTATTGCTTTCTGCGGTAGACTGGTTGCCGACCAAGGCTATAGAACCCAATCTGTCCTGTTATTTAACACATAACTGGAAAGAATAGACGAATTAATACCTTTCCCAAGGGTATTTGCGTGTAAGTGAATGCAATGAATTCGGCTGGAATTCGAACTCGACTCCCCGATTTCTCGTTCCGAGCCGATATCTACTGCACCACAACGCACATCCAATGTGTTAATACATAACTCAAATTCGGTTGCTGCTTGATAGGAAACTTTTGCTTTTAATACTGATCGGAAAACTAAAACATTTTGTTTTCTGTTGGCTGGTTTATTCATTTAGCGGAAGTGAGACAATATAGCAACAGACAGGGAATTGGGATTTGATTGATTAATGGCGGCCATATTAAATTTGACATGAATAATATTGTTTGGAGAAAAACATAATACCTTTCCCAAGGGTATTTGCGTGTAAGTGAATACAATGAATTCGGCTGGAATTCGAACTCGGCTCCCCGATTTCTCGTTCCGAGCCGATATCCAATGCACCACAACGCACATCCCATCTATGTATAAGTTTGGCCAAAATCTCTATCTTGGGCCCGACGCTCTTCCTTATTTTCATCAACGACCTCCCAGATGAGATCAAGTCCCAAGTAGGCATCTACGCAGATGACACTACAATATACTCCCGCACCAGTAAGAAAACTGTCGTAGCGGACAGACATAATCTCGCTGCTGACCTTGAACGGGATCTACAATCTGTGGTGAACTGGGGCAAGAAGTGGCTTGTCAACTTCAATTCGTCTAAGACCAAGCTGTTGTCTGTCAACTATTACAGGCAACCTCTCCTGCCTCCCATAAGCATGGACCAAGCGATTCTCCCTGAGAACAATACACTAGGACTCCTCGGCCTTACCCTGTCCTCAGACCTCAAATGGAACCACTATATTGAATCCATAGCAAAATCTACTGCTAAGAAGGTTGGGTCACTATGTCGATCCAGGATGTTTTTTCCGCCTGAATCCATCCTGCATATATACAAGTCAACCATCCGTCCGTGCATGGAGTACTGCTGCCATTTATGGTCAGGCGCCCCTGCCGTTCTCCTCAGTGTTCTTGACAGGCTCCAAAGGAGAGTCTGTAATGTGATAGGTACTGATCTGGCGGCTCGACTGCAGCCACTTCCCCACCGTCGAAATGTGGCCTTCCTTTGTCTGTTCTATAAATACTTTCATGGCTTCTGCTCGGACGAACTTAAGTCACTGGTGCCTCATCAACAGGTGTTTACTCGTGCAACCAGACTGGCAACTGGGTCCCACCCATTCACAGTCAGGTTAGCCAAATGCAGACGACAATTCTACTCCTGCAGCTTCTTCTCTCGCTCCCATATTCTTGCTTTCCTGACGGCTACAACCTCCAGAAATTTAAATGCAATGTCAATACTCATCTACTAACCACTGGACACTAGCTTTCTCCCCACCCCCGTATATCCTTCCCTTTCTCTCCACCTATGTATCTGTCATCGCACCTGCATTCTCAGCTTTCTATTGCTCCTTTCTAACTAGTTTGTACTCCTCACTCTTTTCTAATTAATCTTTTTACAATTATGTAGCCTCCTGCACATCAGTGGCGTTACCGCCTTGCTCGGGGTGAAATGATTTAAAAAAAAAAGAAATAATTGAGATCAAATATATGAAAATATAATTTTTTCTGAAGCCATAAAATTGGCTAAATAGCCTAACCAGCCTAAATATTACAATTACTTATGCAAATTCAACCAAGATTTAACAACATAGTAACAAGAAATATGATGTCTGTGGATTAAAAACCTCCAAGACCTAAATAAACTAATCGAAATAATGAAAACTGATTAAAGCCGAGTTCAAATTCTAGTTGAATTAATTGCATTCACTTACGCGCAAATAACATTGGGAAAGGTATTAATCAGTCTCTTCCCTCTAATTATGGGTTAAATAACAGGACAGATTAGGTTCTATAACCTTGGCTGGAAACCAGTCTACCACAGAAATTAAAGGCAACCTACTGCGGAATAATCTTCTGCCCAGTCAGTCATATCTCTTTAGAGACATGATCGCCCAAAGCATGTATCACGTATGGCACTTAACTGACTGACTATATAATAGTTGGAATCAGGATTAAGGTTCCTACTGGTCATAAAGTGGAGGTCGGTTTATTACTTCATAACTAAAGAAAACCGATCACCCACTAACTACCGCCTAATAATATAATTTATATCTTCCCCTCTAGCTATGAGTCAAATAACAGGACAGATTGGGTTCTATAGCCTTGGCTGGCAACCAGTCTACCGCAGAAAGCAATGGCAACCTACTGCGAGGAAATTTTCTGCCTAGTCAGTCATGTTTCTTTCGAGACACGATCGCCCATGCATGTTTAAGGTATGGCACTTAACTGATATATGTACACATTTCTCATATGTATATTTATTAATTTTCGTCACTATATATATATACATACATGCCAAAAGGTGACATGGTCAGAGTTAAATTAAACCAGTAAACAGTTTTATTAGAAAGTGCTCAATACATGTTTAAAGGGAAATGAAGCTTTAACATGTAGAGAATTTAGATATTTCAGTTGAGTTTATCAAACGATTACACTAGTTTTCGTTTTCGTTTTCGTCAGGGGATTTACATCGGAGACCGAAAAGGTCAAAAACCATGGTAGCTTAATCGGCTAATCTCCGCATCTTATATATATATATATATATATATATATATATATATATATATATATATATATATTTTTTAATCATCTCACCCCGAGCAAGGCGGTAACGCCACTGATGTGCAGGGGGCTACGTATGAGTGAAAAGATTGGAAAAGAGAAAGCCGGAAACCACATCCTAAACAGGAAACAAGGGATGAGCCTCTTCACCCGTTCAATAGACGTGGGTGGAGTGTGAACCGGGCGATAGTTTAGTCTATCTACTCCAGTTGAAGGGAGAGGGAGAAAAAGTGTTGGTGACCTGCTAAGTTTTAACTTAGTTAAAGTCCACTTAAAGGAATTTCTGCTAAGAAACAAAGCCAATCCTTCAATTAAGGTTTTAAGTTAAGCAATAATTAGGCAGAAAATGAACAAAAATTTCTTACTTCAAACAATATTCATGTCAGTTGAATCCAGCCCCCAATACACACATTTCTGCCGGTGAGTTGAAAAAAAATAATAGTTTTTAACTTTTGGTCAGAGGATATATATATATATATATATATATATATATTCAAATATAGGGTACGTATGGATGGAATAATATCCTGTATCCAAAGAAACACTATTCTTTAAAAAGTGCTCAATACAAGTGCTAGTCGCCCTTTCATGTTCACAACAAGGTAGAGCTAATAATATTTATTCAGAAATTATGTTATAATTTCTGGATAAATATTATTAGCTCTACTTTGTTATGTTATAATGTTATGTTATAATTTTATAATATCACTACAGAAGTAGCTATTTTGTTTGAAATAAACCTCATCACTTGATAAGAGACAAGAAGTGTCGAAACAAAATAGCTACTTTTGTCGAGATATTATAACATATTCATGTTATAATTTCTGAATATATATATATATATATATATATATATATAGTTGTCAATTAATTCATAACTATATGATTATATTAAGCTCTATAATATTTAATATATTGAGCACTGCTTATAACAAAATAAATGCCAGAGCACTTAAAATAGTAAAACCTTGAGTCCTCTTCACCTGGAATTATATGTATATATATATATATATATATATATATATATATATATATATAGAGAGAGAGAGAGAGAGAGAGATAGATAGATAGATAGATAGATAGATAGATAGATATGGCGATTTTTAACTGCCGTAATTGATCTAGCGAGACAAGCTTGTTAACTATTACACCACGTCTAAGTACCCAATATATATATATATATATATATATATATATATATGTGTGTGTGTGTGTGTGTGTGTGTGTGTGTGTGTGTGTGTGTGTGTGTGTGTGTGTGTGTGTGTGTGTGTTTTCGATTGAAAATTAGGCATATTATTCCGTGGTTATAAGCAAATTTGCTTCTAGGATTCGTCATATTTTATAACTTCTGACATGACTGTATAGTGAAACGCTGTATGCATCAATGTTTGTCATATTTAATTTGCGAAATGCACGTATTTACACCCACGGGAATAGATATCTAGCTCAGTAGCTATTCATATCTATCTATCTATCTATCTATCTATCTATCTATCTATCTATCTATCTATCTCAATCCTCATCTTTCATATCTATCTATCTATCTATCTATCTATCTATCTATCTATCTAATCTATCTATCTCATCTATCTATCTATCTATCTATCTATCTATCTATCTATCTATCTATCTTCTCAATCTATCTATCTATCTATCTATCTATCTATCTATCTATCTATCTATCTCAATCCGTTCATATCTATCTATCTATCTATCTATCTATCTATCTATCTATCTATCTATCTATCTATCTCAATCCGTTCATATCTATCTATCTATCTATCTATCTATCTATCTATCTATCTATCTATCTCAATATTCTATCTATCTATCTATCTATCTATCTATCTATCTATCTATCTATGCGAGGAATTTATGCCCGCATTTTATTAGATATATTTTCTTTTCTATTTTCTTTTTGCTCCAGCGCTAATGTTGGTTTATTATTCCATTTGTCGCTGGGAACCGCAGCAAATTGGCTTTCCAGTAGTCAATAAAATGTTTTTGATGATATACAAAACAAAACAATAATAAAACAAAACTGTAGAGAAAAAGTGGGAAGTGAAAAGAGATAAGAAAAGAGGAACCACACTGCGCAAATGAAGAGAGAAAATTAATCACATTGCTCAGTTCCAGTCCGCTTCTAGGATCTCTGTTGTATAGATAGATAGATAGATAGATAGATAGATAGATAGATAGATATGAACGGATTGACATAGATAGATAGATAGATAGATAGATAGATAGATAGATAGATAGATAGATAGATAGATAGATAGATATGAACGGATTAGATAGATAGATAGATAGATAGATAGATAGATAGATAGATAGATAGATAGATAGATAGATATGAACGGATTGAGATAGATAGATAGATAGATAGATAGATAGATAGATAGATAGATATGAACGGATTGAGATAGATAGATAGATAGATAGATAGATAGATAGATAGATAGATAGATAGATAGATAGACTGAGACTAGATAGATAGATAGATAGATAGATAGATAGATATGAACAGACTTAGATAGATAGATAGATAGATAGATAGATATGAACAGACTGAGATAGATAGATAGATAGATAGATATGAACAGACACTGAGATAGATAGATAGATAGATAGATAGATAGATAGATAGATAGATAGAGAGAGAGAGAGAGAGAGAGAGAGAGAGAGGTGTTTGAACATCTGGAAAATTAGTTGCGATGTATATTATCTGCACACGTTTACTGAAAAACGAAACGGTTATGAACTTTAACGCATGTGAGAAACATTCATTCAGTCTGTTAAGTGCCATACGTGATACACGCTTGGGCGATCATGTCCTGAAAGAGACATGACTGACTGGGCAGAAGATTTTCTTGCAGTAGGTTGCCATTGCTTTCTGCGGTAGACTGGTTGCCAGCCAGTGCTATAGAACGCAATCTGTCCTGTTATTTGACTCTTACCTAGAGGGGGAAGATATGTATTATATTATTAAGTAGTGATTGGCGGCGGATCAGTTTATTACTTCATAACAATACACAACTGATCCCCCACCTTATGCCCAGTATAAGCCTTAATCATGTTTCCAAATATTATATTTAATCAGTTAAGTGCCATATGTGATACACGCTTGGGCGATCATGTCTCGAAAGTGACATTGCTGACCTGGTTGATGATTAACCCGAAGTAGGTTGTCATTACTGTATTCGGTAGATTGGTTGCCAGCCAAAGCTATAGAACCGAATCTGTCCTGTTATTTAACCCATAACTGAAGGGAAAATACTGATTAATACCTTTCCCAAGGTATTTGCGGGTAAAAGAATGCAAGAAATTCAATTGGAATTCGTACTCGGCTTCCCGAGTTGTCGTTCCGAGCCGATAGCCACGGCACCACAACGTAGATCTAGAAACGTTAGCCGCTCAATAGGACGGAAGGGAATGTAATGATCGATAAATATTCGGAAATTTAGAAAAAATCATAATAAAAATGGTAGGAATAAAGAATTAAGATTATTTACCCTTCTGTCATCAGATAAAAAGGTTTAGAAATTTTGAACAATGCTTAAAAAACGCATGTCATCACAGTCGTTTCTTGGGACGACACTCTAGTGTCTTATCACTTATCGCCCATTAGGACCACACGATCGATTTTGTAACCAGAAAATATATATTTAGATTATAAGCATTTTTTTGAGTTTATGTTTTATTTATACAAGCCTTATTATTAGAAGCTTCAATAAGTTATAAAGAAGGCGTTGATAGAACTGCGTGCGTGTAGTTTCAGGTGGTAATGCATCAATAAGGAAGTATTATAAGCAAGCTTGAATTTAAGTGTATGTCATTTCGCCGAAGTGTAAACAACTTTTTTTTATAGCGTTGGTCATATTGGATTTCGTGTCAAAGAAAGTATATTTGCGGGGAAATTTACTGCACTGTTTTCTTAAAAAAATTCTGCAGCTGAAGCACACGTAATTCTTGTTAAGATTTACGACGCCCATGCTCTGTCGGAATCAACATTGGTTTAGACGACTCAATAATAGTCATTTTGATGTTGAAGATAAAGAAGGCTCTGGCACACGGAAAATGTTCGAAGACAAAGTATTGGCGGTATCACTTCACGAAGACTCATATTAAAAGCAAGACGAACTTACAGAATCATTAGAAGTTAATCATACAGCAGTTTCAAAACGTTTGAATGCATTATGGATGATTCAAAAGCAAGGACATGAGGTGCTGTGCGTGTTGAAGCCAAGAGACGTCGAACGGCATCTTGTCACTTATGAACAGCTCTTTCAATGGCAGAAAAGGGTAGTTTTTTAAGTGCGAAAAAGAGAGCCGAAAGCGAATTTGCATGGTGAAGAGAGCATTCCAGAAGTTGAGTAAAGTATTAAGAAACAGGAAAATTTCGCTAGAAACAAAGAAGAGAGTAGTGGATTGCTATGTGATGTCAGTTCCTCAATATGGCAGTGAATGCTGGACAATATAATCAAAAATGAAGGAAAAACTTGAAGCAACTGAAATGTGGTTTTACAGAAGCATACTGGATATAAAGTGTGGGATCAGTTCCATATTACAATCAATATATAAACTGGCCCCTCATTTTGTGGTCACAGCAGTTTCTATACACATATATTCCTGAGATCCAAAAGCACAAGGATGCATTCCAGGAGCTGAGAGACAGGAAATTTTCACTAGAAACAAAGAAGAGAGTACTGGATTGCTATGTGTTGTCAGTTCTTCAATATGGCAGTGAATGTTGGACAATGTCATCAAAAATGGAGGAAGAACCTGAAGCAACTGAAATGTACAGAAGGATGCTGCGAGTATCATGGATCGAGCATGTGAGCAATGATGAGGTCCTATAAATGATGGAAACAAAAAAAAAGTTAATAATGAGCATTAGGAAGAGACAGCTAAGTTCCTGGGACATGCACTGAGAAAGGAGAGCTTTGAGAACCTGATACTAACAGGCCAGATAGAGGGAAAAAGAGACAGGGGAAAGCAACGGATAACATATTTTAAGGGCCTAATCAGGTGGATGATGGAACGAGGGTCACATGGTGTAACAGGAGAAGGCGTGCTAAAAGCCATCAAAGATAGGGAGACGTGTAAAGCCATGATCGGGACAGGGCACATAGAAGAAGAATCGTGACCGGCGATGAAAAGTAGACATATTAAGCGTAGAAGATGGTGGGTATACCCGGACATGTATCAACATCGGTGGCAAAAGCGAATATCCATGATTCGAATCTTCTGCTCTGCATTTGGTGAGATCAGCTAGGCGTAGTTTAAGCTGATCAAGCCGTCTGAAACCATCGCGAGAGATTGCTATCGACTACAATTGATGGATTGAAGAAAAAACGGTCGCTATACGACCAAAGACACGACAATGTGATTTTGCACCATGACTAGGCCACATGTTGCAAAACGGGTGAAAACCTACTTGGAAACGCTTGAAGTCCTACCCCGACCGCCGAATTTACCAGACGATTTGATTATCATTTGTTCCGATCGATAGCACATAGCCTGATTGAGCAGGATTTTCATACTAATGAAAATGCCAAAATTTAACTCGACTCGTAGATACTCTCAAAAAACGTGTCGTTTTTCTGACGTAGAATTCAAATGCAGCCAGAAAGATGGGAAAAAGTAGTGGAAACTTATTCAAGATCTTAATAATTAACCCATAGCTTGGAAAAGAAGAGGTGGATTCATACGTTTCACAAGGGTACTCGTGTAAAAGTGAATATGACTAGAATTTGGAGCTCGGCTCTCCCATAAGCAATTCCGAGACATCCATTGCACCAACCGTAAATCCGAGCTTACAGAACTTGGTATTCCTAAGCGGTCACCAAACGTGGCACTGAACAAGCTCGACGGCCGCTTGGAAAAAATGAGAAAGAATTTAAATAGACATAGAATGTACATTCAGTTCTGGGCATGAAGGTAAACTGCATCCTGCAGCAAGGCCTCTGATTGTGAAGAAATTAAGATTGGATTGATCGTGAAAGCATACCCCCCCCAGAAGTCAATTTAATAAAAGTAACGTTTCTTGGGAAGGCACTCACCTAATGGAACCTAATTTTGAATGGAATCGAGCATGTGAGCAATTATGATGTTTTAGAAATGATGGAAACGAAAAGGAAATTAATACTGAGCATCAAGAAGAGACAGGTAAAGTTCCTGGAACATGCAATTAGGAAGGAGGGCTTGGAGAACCTGATACTAACAGGCCAGATAGAAGGAAAAAAGAGACAGGAGAAAGCAGCGGATAACATATTTGAGAGACCTGAGCAGGTGGATGACAGAATGGGGGCTGAGAGACGTTACAGGAGAAAGCGTGTTAAGAGCCACCAGGGGTAGGAAGACGTGGAAGGCCATGATCGGCTACGTCCTGAAAGGACAAGGTACATAGAAGAAGAAGTTAATGAGGATAATTCACATTTGGGTCCCTGGTAAAGAGGTTCTTAGCAGTAAAGATCCGAACTACTCGCAATGTAAAATGTAACTCTTTTTTTTTTTGTTTTTTTAATCTTTTTTTTTTTTTTTGTATTACAAAAGTTTTTTGGCGGTGGGAAGGGTAATAATAATTTAGTGATACAAATTTTACTAATTAATCCATAGCTGGAGGAAGAATCGGGGAATCCAAACCTTTCTCAAGGGTATTTGGCACGATTCGTAAATTCATGCATTACGCAGTCATCAGGTGCATATTACAAACTAGCAGTTTAATAGATTTCACTAGATATTCTTTAAAATTAAATCTTATAAAGTTAATTTACTGCTTTTTAATAACAAGAGTAAAATTAAAATAGACAAAGACTTCTTCGTCTTCTTCTTCTATGTTCCCTGTCCCTTCAGGACGTAGGCGATAATGGTTCTCCACGTCTCCCTATCCTAGCTCTTAATATGTTTTCTCCTGTTACACCTCGCAACCTCCATTCCGTCATCCACCTGGTCAGGCTCTTCAAATATGTTATCCGCTGCTTTCCTCTGTCTGTTTTTCCCTCTATCTGACCTGTTAGTATCAGGTTTTCCAATTCCTCCTTCCTCATTGCATGTCCCAGGAACTTCAGTTGTCTCTTCCTGATGCTCACGGTTAATTTTCTTTTAGTTGCCATTCTTTCCAACACCTCATCATTGCTCGCATGCTCAGTCCACGATATCCGCAGCATCCTTCAGTTCAACCACATTTCCGCTGCTTACATGGAAATAAAACGATTAACATTATAATTTTAAAAGTCAAATTATAAAATTAAAATCTTAAAATTAAAAAAAATATTCCAATGCAGAGACATGTAATCAAAGGGGCGTAATTCATAATCATGAATTTTCGGGTAGGGTGAGAAGGAAAGAAAGAAAGAAAGAAAGAAAGAAAGAAAGAAAGAAAGAGAGTGATGAAGAAATCTGCGTGTTACATTTTATCTCATGTTATTTTGTGCACTGCTTTACTCTCTCTCTCTCTCTCTCTATATATATATATATATATATATATATATATATATAACATAGTGATGATCATCCACGTATACTGTCTTAATATGTATAGGAAAGAATATTAATAAAAAGTTTTGAATTTAAAAACGTACTTTTTTAAACAGTATTTGTTTATTTTTATAGTGTTTTATATTTCAGACCGCCCTCGGTCCTTCATCAGAAACAAGTGATTTTTAAATTAGAATTGGAAACGTATTTTTACGATGGCGTCCTAATACTTTTTTGTTTACATCACGTGGTGTCGATAAACCAATCAGCATGCGGCACGTCCGTTTGTTTATTTTCGGTAAACCAATCAACACGCGGCACGTCCGCAAAACAGTTTCTAAAATGCAAATACCCAATAAAAATAATAAAGGAAGCACTACATAAAACCATCCACATAGACCGCAGCACACTTCTCACATACAAAAAACGAAAAGACAATAACCGAATTCCCATGGTTTTTAACCATAATCAATATTCCCACACACTCATCAAAAATTTAAAAAATGATTACAGGAACCTCCAATCAAACAAAAACATCAAAGACATTTTCGATAGGCCACCCATAAATGCAAAGAAACAAACACCCAACCTATCAACTATCCTCACTTCTAACAAATATTTAAATAATACAAACCTATCAGGGAATTTAAAATGTGGAAAGCCCCGTTGTTTAATCTGTAAACATCTAATAACAGACAAAACATTCTCTGTACCCAACACAAAAATAAAATTACACCCACCAAACCTTACTTGTGATAGCAAAGACATCATCTACTATCTCTTCTGCTCAATTTGCCCCAACAGTGGATATATCGGCGAATCCGGTAATAGCTTTAGATTTCGCTTCAATAATCACAAACTAAATATACGACAAAAAAATGTATACTCCCCAATTGCAGCACATTTTAATCAACCCGATCACACTTTAGAAAATTGCAAATGTTTACTAATAGACTCCAATTTTAGTTCTACATACACACGCAGAAAGAAAGAAAAATACTGGATTTTAAAATTAAACACACACAAGCTAGGGTTAAACAGGGACTTAGGTGTGTTGAATCTCTACAAATATTTCAATAGGTAAAAAGAATGTTCTTTCAGATATTCCAAGGAATTTTTTATCTAAAACAAACAGACTTTCTCCACGGAGGTGTCGCGTGTTGATTGGTTGACCGAAAATAAACAAACGGACGTGCCGCATGCTGATTGGTTTATCGACACCACGCGATATAAACAAAAAAATAGATATTCCAAGAGATCTTTTGTCTAAAACAAACAGACTCTCTCCACGGACGTGCCGCGTGTTGATTGGTTTACCGAAAATAAACAAACGGACGTGCCGCATGCTGATTGGTTTATCGACACCACGTGATGTAAACAAAAAAGTATTAGGACGCCATCGTAAAAATACGTTTCCAATTCTAATTTAAAAATCACTTGTTTCTGATGAAGGACCGAGGGCGGTCTGAAATATAAAACACTATAAAAATAAACAAATACTGTTTAAAAAAGTACGTTTTTAAATTCAAAACTTTTTATTAATATTCTTTCCTATATATATATATATAAATATATATATATATATATATATCATCTCCATGACAATAAAGACCGTTTTGTATATATACGCTCTCGCCCACCGATTGAGCACTATGGAGAAATGGTAGACTTTTAGACTTTGAAGCAGTGGCTACTCACGAATTTACGCATCGTTCATCCAGTAATTAATTTGAACACTCTTGGCTACTCGTGTGTGTATAAAACGCTAAAATTTGCCTTCCTCTACTGAGCGCCCGCAGATTAGAGACAGAATCACAGACTGATGTCAATCCGATTGGATTTCAATCCTGCTAGAGGCAATCGAATGTCTAACCATACTGATGAACTGTGATACAGCGAAACAGGACTGTCTGAATATATATATATATATATATATATATATATATATATATATATATATATATATATGGTTCGAAATCAGATAAGATGAATAGAATAAATAAAGAACAATTAAGAAAAAAGCGTCTTTAATCTAACATGTTTCATTCATAACAAGCTTCTTCAGAGATATAATAAGGACTTTTCCTATTTATTCTTTATTTATTCTATTCATTTATATATATATATATATATATATATATGTGTGTGTGTGTGTGTGTGTGTGTGTGTGTGTGTGTGTATTCCTCCTGTCACGTTCATGCTGGATGTTTTCATGTTAACGTTCTTGTAACCTCTCTGTGAGCCGAAAGCTTAGAACCAACTTAATAAAAAATTATCAAAATGTTGTAGAATTTGTGTCTTTATTTTCATCTGAAATTAAAGCCAAAATACGATGTTTAGAACGGCTCATGATTAAACATAATAGACATTCATTGTCTCTTATATTTAACAGTATATGTTTAGAAAATTATCTGCTGCCTCGATACACTATATATATAACCACCTCAAATATTTTTCTGTCATTTTTGACGGCAGGGGTACACTCGTATAAATATACATTTTATTCCTCGCCGGTAGAGTATTGTTCATGAAACTGCGAGTCAATCTACCGGTGAGGAAAAAATATTATTATAACGTCATATTTTGGTCTGTTTCATGACATTGTTCACTTATATATATATATATATATATATATATATATATATTCTTAATCTGCACTGCTTAAGTATTGAGCGCTTTTTTGTTAGTTCATTACTCGTCTCGGGTTTTTTCTTTGGGCTACGTGCTGGCTCGATCGGAATCCCTTTGGCTGGTGGGTTTTCGGATTCTGGTTTGATGTGGTTATACGGTTCTTGTATTCTGATTCTAATCAAAGTAAGTGTTTCTTAGAATAGCATATTGTCTACGTCTGACGGCTTTGTGATCCATACATTTTCAGCACACTCTAGATATCTTTTCTTGTTTTCCGCTTACATGCAAAGATAAGACAAAGAAATATCAGAATTACTTAGAACTGTGAATTCAGAAATACAGGGTTTTTTTTTATCTCCGAGTTGTGCGCATGCGAATAAAAATGTATTTGTGAGTGGAAAGCCACTATCAGAAAATCTTATCTTCTTCTTCTATGTGCCTTGTCCCTTCAGAACGTAGGCGATCATGGCCTTTCACTTTTCCCTATCCCTGGTGGCTTTGAGCACGCCTTCTCCTGTTACACCATGCAATCCTCGTTCCGTCATCCACCTGATTAGATCCTTCAAATATGTTATTCGTTGCTTTCCCCTGTCTCTTTTTCCCTCTATCTGGCCTATTAGTATCAGATTCTCCAGGCCTTCCTTCCTCATTGCGTGTCCCAGGAACTTCAGCTGTCTCTTCCTGATGCTCAGTATTAATTTCCTTTTTGTGTCCATCATTTCCAAGACCTCATCATTGCTCACATGCTCGATCCATGAGATTCGCAGCATCCTTCTGTAGAACCACATTTCAGTTGCTTCAAGTTTTTCCTTCATCTTTGATGATATTGTCCAGCATTCACTTCTATATTCAAGGACGGACAGCACGTAGCAATCCAGTACTCTCTTCCTAGTTTCTAACGAAATTGTCCTGTTTCTTAATACTTTATTCAACTTCTGGAATGCTTCCTTCGCTATGCTAATTCACCTTCGGATCTCTGTGTCGCAATTTCCGTCTTCTGTTATAACGCTTCCCGGGTATTTAAATTTTTGTACCTGCTTGATTCTGGTATCCCCGACCTGTATATGGCATTTTGGACTGCCCTTTTTTACTGATGATCCTGCATTCAGTTTTCGTGCTGTTTATTTCTAGTCCTTTCTTGTTACTTTCTTCTGCTACCTTCTGTAGGAGGTCTTGTAGTTTCCTTTCTGTGTCTGCTATCAGCGCTGTATCATCTGCGTACCTTAGGATGTTTAAATTGTGGCCTCTGATTCAGACACAATGAAAACAGAAAAAAACATATAGAGAATTAATGAATACAGTTTAACATGGAAAGAAATGTGAAGCTTTTTAGGTGATGTTTAGGATCGGGTCAATACATGCGAGTAAATGAAAGACAAAATGTAGATTGAAGGAAAGAAGGAACGGGTTAAGTGGAAATGTATAAGAAACGGGAAAAATATTATGCTCCATGTTTTGTATGGGCGGGAATGATTGATTTTCAAAGGTCGTAAATGCGGATATCGTGGACTGAGCATGCAAGCAACGCTGAGGTGTTGGAAAGAATGGCAAAAGGAAATTAATACTGAGCATCAGGAAAAGACAACTGAAGTTCCTGGGACATGCAATGAGGAAAGAGAGCCTGGAGAACCTGATATTGACTGGTCAGATAGAAGGGAGGAGAGACAGAGGAAGGCAGCGGATAACATATTTGCAGGGTCTGATCAGGTGGATGACGGAACGGAGGTTGCCAGGAGTAACAGAAGCAAACATACTAAGAGCCACAAGGTATAGGGAGACGTGGAGAACCATGATCGCCTGCGTCCTGAAGAGACAGGGCACATAGAAGAAGAAGAATGGGCAGGAAAAGTGTTGATTTTAAAAGGTTTCATGAGAGAGAAAGTTATTAAGTTTAAGAGGTTGTCTATTAGAGGTAAAATAGCTGAGTTTTAACCCTCTAGGGCCACTCGTACAATATTTGATACAGTATGAAAACAAGCCTTGAAAGAAATATTTTCCTGAAAAATTTTTTAAGAGAAATATTTTATAAATTTCAAATGAAAGCAGTACTGACTGCTCAGTCAATGAATACCAAATGTTTCCTTATAGGGAAATACCAAATGTTTACTTATAGGGAAATACTGTATCAAATATGATACGAATGGCCATAGAGGGTTAAGAGAAATATTTTATAAATTTCAAATGAAAGCAGTACTGACTGCTCAGTCAATGAATACCAAATGTTTCCTTATAGGGAAATACCAAATGTTTACTTATAGGGAAATACTGTATCAAATATGATACGAATGGCCCTAGAGAGTTAAGGCTTCCACTGGGCATAAAGTGGGTGATCGGTTTTCTATTGTCATGAAGTAATAAACTGATCCCCCACTAATTACTACTTATTAATAGAATAAAATGAAAACAAGCCTTGAAAGAAATATTTTCCTGAAAAATTTTTTAAGAGAAATATTTGATAAATTTCAAATGAAAGCAGTACTGACTGCTCAGTCAATGAATACCAAATGTTTCCTTATAGGGAAATACCAAATGTTTCCTTATAGGGAAATACTGTATCAAATATGATACGAATGGCCCTAGAGGGTTAAAGGTTCATGATTAGCGAAATGTTGTATCGGTGTGAAAGGTGTTCAGTGAAAACAGTTGAATAAGCGAAAAAGTGGTAGAAATTAAACGTCTTTTTTTATTAGATGGGGGGGGGGGAAGACTTATGAGTTCAAAAGCGATGAGTTGAAAAGCAATGATAGGTAAACTGGTTGAATTTAAGAGGTGTTATGGTCGGAACTTTAAAGGTTGTATAAGAAAAGCAGGAAAAAGTTTTAAATTAAAAGGTTTTATAGTTAAATAAATGTTGCGTGTAAAAGGTTGTATTGGCGTAAAACGGGTTCTGATTAAACAGTTGAATAAGCAGGAGATTGGTTGTTTAAATGTATCTTCGTTCCAGGGAAAAGGTTGATTTCAAAAGTGTTGAGTGTGAACCGCTTTATGAGAGGGAAATTGACTGACTTTAATAGATTTTATGGATAGATATTTAAAGGTTGTATATGATAAGCAAGGAAATTTTACTGGTTTCAGGGTTAAAGAAATATTGATTTGAAAAATGATGATAGAGTGACTCGGTTTGAAACGTTGTCTGGGTGCAAAATGTGGCTGAGTAGAAAAGGTTTTTTGGGCGAGAAAAATATTTAGTTTTTGAGTTTGAGTTTGAATTTTGTTTAAAGGCATATCAACACCTCTGTGGGTTATTTAATGCCAAAACTGTGGGGTTTTAAGGTATTTCTTTAATGTTCTGTTATAGTGAGAGGGTTGATTTAGTCAGATTTTGATGATTCTAACATAATTGCTAAATCACATTTAAGCATAGGTTCCATAATGATCACCGTAGTTAAGCAACATCGAGCATGGTCAGTAGCTGACAAAATGACAGTTTCTGAAAGCCATCTCTATATGATTAGATGAACTTTATTAAAAAGAATGTATATCGAGTTTTGTTTAACAGCATATCAACATCTCTGTTGGTTATTTAATGCCAAAACTGTGGGGTTTTAAGGTCTATTTTTTTAATGTTCGGTTATAGTGAGAGTATTGATTTAGTCAGATTTTGGCTATTTTTAACCTTATTGCCACATCACGTTTAAGCATAGGTTCCATAATGGCCGCCGTAGTTAAGCAACATCGAGCTTGGTCAGTAGCTTGACTGAGTGACAGTTTGTAAAATCCATCTTTGTATGATTAGATGAACTTTATTAAAAAAATGTATATTGCGTTTTGTTTAACGGTATATCAACACCTCTGTGGGTTATTCAATGCCAAAAATGTGGGGTTTTAAGGTATTTTTTTTTAATGTTCGGTTATAGAGAGAATATTGATTTAGTCAGATTTTAACGGTTCTAAGCTTACTGCCACTTCACGTTTAAGCGTAGGTTAATATAAATATTGTGGTGGATTCGGAGATAATCTTGAGGCCCGATTAGCGTAAGTCTTGCATTTATTGCCTTGTGCCTGACGCGATCGAAATTATCAACAAAGCCCGCTACACTCAGCATTTAGAATGGATCCTTGGCCATGCCAGTACGCCTTTGGGTTTCAGTACCGCACGTTTCATCCTATGTTAAAACATCTCCCAGGTATTTAAAATTCTGTAGCGGCTTGATTTTAGTATCTTAGACCTGTAGTTGGCATTTTCGGCTCCTCTTTTTATTGATGGTCATGCATTCGGTTTTCTTGTAGTTTATTTCTATTTCTTTCCTATCTGGTCTGAATACGAGGGGCAAATTCATTCGTATGTCACGTGTGTTGAGGAAGTAAAGCTAACACAGCGCCTTTCTCTCTCCAGGTCAATCTTGCTTTTTGTCAGTATCTTTATTTCCTTCTTTCTTTCACTTCTCCCACTATCTGTCTGTCTGTCTCTCTCTCTCCCAATCTTTCTTTTTTATTTCTTTTTTCTTTTTTCTTTCTTTTTTACTTTTTCCTTCCTTATTCTTTCTTTTCTTATTTCACAGTTTTTTCTTTCTTTCATTTTTTCTTTCGCTCTTTCTTTGTTTCACTTTTTTCTGTTCTGGCTTTCTTCTTTCTTTTTCTCTTTGCACCATTTTGTCTTTCATTCCTTCTTTCTCTTTTTCTTCTCTCTCTTTACTTTCACTTTCTTTCATTGTTTCCTTCTTTCTCTGTCACTTTATTTTTCTATTCCTTGTTTCCTTTTTTGTTCTTTTTTATTTACTTTCTTTCCTACATTTTCTTTCATTTTCTTGTTTTCTTTATTCTTGCATCTTTCATTCATTCTTTATCGATCAGATTTTCTTTTCTTCTTTTACATTTTTCTTTCTTTCTTTTTCTCTTCCATTATTTTCTTATTTTGCAAATTTTTCTATTTCTTTCTTGTTTCCTTTCTTTCTCGTGCATTTTTCGTTTCCATTGCTCCTTATTTTTTTCTTCGTCCTTCACATTTTCTTTCTTTTTATTTCACACGATCACTCTCCTCTTTCTTTCTTTCTTCTTCATTTTTTCCATCTTTCTCTATTTCTTTCTTTGTCCTTCCATTTTCTTTCTTTTTAATTTCGCATTATTACACTTTTATTTCTTTCTTTCTTTCTTTCTTTCTTTCTTTTTCCTGCATTTTTTTCATCGTTCTCTATTTTTTTCTTTGTCCTTCACATTTTCTTTCCTTTTATTTCACATTATTACTGTCTTTTTTCTTTCTTTCTTTTTTCTTTCTTTCTTTCTTTCTTTTCCATCGTTCTCTATTTCTTTCTTTGTCCTTCCCATTTTCTTTCCTTTTATTTCACATTAGTAATCTTTTTCCTCTCTTTCTTTCATTTTACTTTCTTTTTCTCTTCTCTCTTTCTCTCTCAGAAATCAGTACTATTTTTGGCTAAACACGATTTAAATCAATAGATGCCAGTTTTATTCTTCTAAACAGATAAAATGAAGTTTACACAAAACCTACATCGACTCTGGCAATATTCGATTGAAATAGAAATTAACAAAAACAGATTAAAACGTTATTTTGCAAAGCATCTTCTTCTTCGAAAAGAAAACCCCCGAAGAACTCATTGTATTTGAATACTGACGTTTCATTGTTTTTTTTTTAACTTCACGATTAAAGAGACATTATCTATAAACATGTTTAACTAAAGGGCAACCAGATCATATGACTCGTGTCGGCTGTGTCAATCATTTATTGATCAGTTCATCCAACTGATTTCACTTCCGTAAATTTTTTATCTTCACTGGTAATGGTTATCAAATTTGACAACAGAAACACAAACAGAAATTCTCTATTTCATTGATCAGGATGTGCGCTGTGGTACCGTGGATAACGGCTTGGAAAGAGAAATCGGAGAGCCAATTTCGAATTTCAGTTGAACACGTTACATTCATTTACGCGCTAATGCTTTTTGTAAAGGTATTAATCTTTCGCTTTAGGGGTTAGGTAGAAGAACAAATTGGGCTTGCAACAAGTCTACCGCAGAAAGTAATGGTAACTTACTGCGGAATAATTCTCTGTTCCGTCTGTCATGTCTTCTTCTAGACATGATCATCGAAACGTGTATCACGTATAGCATTTAACTGACTGAAATCTAGGAAAAGGTTTTAGTGTAAGTATGTCATGCTTAGGAAGTGGCGATTGAAATTTTTAAGATACGCAATAAGGAAGGAAAGCTTGAAGAACTAGATACTAACAGGACAAAAAGAGAGAAAGCGTGACAGAAAAAAGCAACACGTAACGTACTCGATGAACTCGAGCAGTGAACAGTAGACCAGAGTTTGGGATAAATAAAAAAGATAAAAACTTATTAAGAACTGCAAGAGACAGGAAGATGTGGAGGGCGTTATTAATGGATAAAGCACAGTGAGTAAGAGTACTTCTATAGCTTTTTCTGATTATCAGCTAGAAAATAAGAAAAAAATTCAGTAAAAAAATCTTCTTTTTTTGACCTGGACAGCTGACCGTCTAGCTCATTGCTGATTCGTTAATTCAAGGACAACGAAAAGATTTATCCATCATAACCTGTTATTTACACTCCACCGACGTCTCACACTCCACCCACGTCTCACACTCCACCCACGTCTTCACACTTCACCCACGTCTATCGAACAGGTTAAAAGACTTATCCCTTCTTCCCTGTTTAGGATGTGGTTTCCAGCTTTCTCTTTTCCAATATTCTCACTTTGGTTTCTTTTTATTTTTTCCATTGGAGTAGATAGACTAAACTATCACCCGGTTTACACTCCACCCACGTCTATTGTACAGGTTAAGAGGCTCATCCCGTGTTCCCTGTTTCGGATGTGGTTTCCGGCTTTTTCTTTTCTAATCCTCTCACTTTGGTTTCTTTTTTTTTTCAATTGAAATAAATAGGTCTATCTATCGCCCGGTTCACACTTCACCCACGTCTATTGAAAAGGTTAAGAGGCTCATCCTTGTTCCCTGTTTAGGATGTGGTTTCCGGCTTTCTCTTTTCCAATCTTCTCACTTTGGTTTCTTTTTTTTTTCAATTAGAGTAGATAGATCTATCTATTGTTCGGTTCACACTCCACCCATGTCTATTGAACAGGTTAAGAGGCTCATCCTTGTTCCCTGTTTAGGATGTGGTTTCTGGCTTTCTCTTTTCCAATCTTCTCACTTTGGTTTCTTTTTTTTTTCAATTAGAGTAGATAGATCTATCTATTGTTCGGTTCACACTCCACCCATGTCTATTGAACAGGTTAAGAGGCTTATCCCTTGTTCCCTGTTTAGGATGTGGTTTCCGGCTTTCTCTTTTCCAATCTTTCCACTATTACGTAGCCCCCTGCACATCAGTGGCGTTACCGCCTTGCTCGGGGTGATACGATTAAAAAAAAAATTCTTTCTTTTTTTTCTCATGGAAGTTCTGAAACATACCATATATTTCCAACAATATATTTTAGGATTTATTAGTTTATTAGCGATTTTTTGTCACTTAGCCGCAATAAACAAAAATGTTGAAGAATAAGAAATAGCAAAATCTAAAATAAAATAATCACAGGCCAAATTGTAAGTCTGTAATTTTGTTAAACAAAGTAGAAGTAAAGGATGGTATTCCTTTTATGATTCCAGCAGAAGTTTATAGAATTAACACGATTACAGATTTAATAAATGATTGCAGATTACAGATTTAATAAATGATTGCAGATTACAGAGTTAATAAATGATTACAGATTACAGATTTAATAAATGATTGCAGATTACAGATTTAATAAATGACTAGAGATTACAGATTTAATAAATGATTACAGATTACAGATTTAATAAATGATTAGAGATTACAGATTTAATAAATGATTGCAGATTACAGATTTAATAAATGACTACAGATTACAGAGTTAATAAATGATTACAGATTCCTGATTACAGATTTAATAAATGATTGCAGATTACAGATTGAATAAATGATTGCAGATTACAGATTTAATAAATGATTACAGATTACAGATTACAGATTTAATAAATGATTACAGATTACAGATTTAATAAATGTCTACAGATTACAGATTTAATAAATGATTAGAGATTACAGATTTAATAGATGATTACAGATTACAGATTACAGATATAATAAATGATTACAGATTACTGATTACAGATTTAATAAATGACTACAGATTACAGATTTAATAAATGATTACAGATTACTGATTACAGATTTAATAAATGATTGCAGATTACAGATTTAATAAATGATTACAGATTAATGATTACAGATTTAATAAATGATTGCAGATTACAGATTTAATAAATGATTACAGATTACAGATTTAATAAATGATTGCAGATTACAGATTTAATAAATGATTGCAGATTACAGATTTAATAAATGATTACAGATTACAGATTTAATAAATGATTGCAGATTACAGAGTTAATAAATGATTACAGATTACAGATTTAATAAATGATTGCAGATTACAGATTTACTAAATTATTGCAGATTACAGATTTAATAAATGATTACAGATTACAGATTTAATAAATGATTACAGATTACAGATTTAATAAATGATTGCAGATTACAGATTTAATAAATGATTGCAGATTACAGATTTACTAAATGATTACAGATTACAGATTTAATAAATGATTACAGATTACAGATTTAATAAATGATTGCAGATTACAGATTTAATAAATGATTGCAGATTACAGATTTAATAAATGATTACAGATTACAGAGTTAATAAATGATTACAGATTACAGATTTACTAAATGATTGCAGATTACAGATTTAATAAATGATTACAGATTACAGATTTAATAAATGATTACAGATTACAGATTTAATAAATGATTACAGATTACAGATTTAATAAATGATTGCAGATTACAAATTTAATAAATGATTGCAGATTACAGATATAATAAATGATTACAGATTACTGATTACAGATTTAATAAATGTTTGCAGATTTCAGATTACAGATTTAATAAATGATTACAGATTACAGATTTAATAAATGATTACAGATTACAGATTTAATAAATGATTACAGATTACAGATTTAATAAATGATTGCAGATTACAGATTTAATAAATGATTACAGATTACAGATTTAATAAATGATTACAGATTACAGATTTAATAAATGATTGCAGTTTACAAATTTAATAAATGATTACAGATTACTGATTACAGATTTAATAAATGATTGCAGATTACAGATTTAATAAATGATTACAGATTTAATAAATGATTAGAGATTACTGATTACAGATTTAATAAATGATTGCAGATTACAGATTTAATAAATGATTACAGATTACAGATTTAATAAATGATTGCAGATTACAGATTTAATAAATGATTGCAGATTACAGACTTAATAAATGATTAGAGATTACAGATTTAATAAATGATTACAGATTACTGATTACAGATGTAATAAATGATTACAGATTACAGATTACAGATTTAGTAGATGATTACGGATTATAGATTACAAATTTAATAAATGATTACAGATTACTGATTACAGATTTAATAGATGATTACAGATTACACATTACAGATTTAATAAATGATTACAGATTACAGATTTAATAAATGATTACAGATTACAGATTACAGATTTAATATACGATTACAGATTACAGATTTAATAAATGATTACAGATTCCTGATTACAGATTTAATAAATGATTGCAGATTACAGATTGAATAAATGATTACAGATTACAGATTTAATAAATGATTGCAGATTACTGATTACAGATTTAATAAATGACTACAGATTACAGATTTAATAAATGACTACAGATTACAGATTTAATAAATGACTACAGATTACAGATTTAATAAATAATTACAGATTACAGATTTAATAAATGATTGCAGATTACAGAGTTAATAAATGATTACAGATTACAGATTTAATAAATGATTGCAGATTACAGATTTAATAAATGACTAGAGATTACAGATTTAATAAATGATTACAGATTACAGATTTAATAAATGATTAGAGATTACAGATTTAATAAATGATTGCAGATTACAGATTTAATAAATGACTACAGATTACAGAGTTAATAAATGATTACAGATTCCTGATTACAGATTTAATAAATGATTGCAGATTACAGATTGAATAAATGATTGCAGATTACAGATTTAATAAATGATTACAGATTACAGATTACAGATTTAATAAATGATTACAGATTACAGATTTAATAAATGTCTACAGATTACAGATTTAATAAATGATTAGAGATTACAGATTTAATAGATGATTACAGATTACAGATTACAGATATAATAAATGATTACAGATTACTGATTACAGATTTAATAAATGACTACAGATTACAGATTTAATAAATGATTACAGATTACTGATTACAGATTTAATAAATGATTGCAGATTACAGATTTAATAAATGATTACAGATTAATGATTACAGATTTAATAAATGATTGCAGATTACAGATTTAATAAATGATTACAGATTACAGATTTAATAAATGATTGCAGATTACAGATTTAATAAATGATTGCAGATTACAGATTTAATAAATGATTACAGATTACAGATTTAATAAATGATTGCAGATTACAGAGTTAATAAATGATTACAGATTACAGATTTAATAAATGATTGCAGATTACAGATTTACTAAATTATTGCAGATTACAGATTTAATAAATGATTACAGATTACAGATTTAATAAATGATTACAGATTACAGATTTAATAAATGATTGCAGATTACAGATTTAATAAATGATTGCAGATTACAGATTTACTAAATGATTACAGATTACAGATTTAATAAATGATTACAGATTACAGATTTAATAAATGATTGCAGATTACAGATTTAATAAATGATTGCAGATTACAGATTTAATAAATGATTACAGATTACAGAGTTAATAAATGATTACAGATTACAGATTTACTAAATGATTGCAGATTACAGATTTAATAAATGATTACAGATTACAGATTTAATAAATGATTACAGATTACAGATTTAATAAATGATTACAGATTACAGATTTAATAAATGATTGCAGATTACAAATTTAATAAATGATTGCAGATTACAGATATAATAAATGATTACAGATTACTGATTACAGATTTAATAAATGTTTGCAGATTTCAGATTACAGATTTAATAAATGATTACAGATTACAGATTTAATAAATGATTACAGATTACAGATTTAATAAATGATTACAGATTACAGATTTAATAAATGATTGCAGATTACAGATTTAATAAATGATTACAGATTACAGATTTAATAAATGATTACAGATTACAGATTTAATAAATGATTGCAGTTTACAAATTTAATAAATGATTACAGATTACTGATTACAGATTTAATAAATGATTGCAGATTACAGATTTAATAAATGATTACAGATTTAATAAATGATTAGAGATTACTGATTACAGATTTAATAAATGATTGCAGATTACAGATTTAATAAATGATTACAGATTACAGATTTAATAAATGATTGCAGATTACAGATTTAATAAATGATTGCAGATTACAGACTTAATAAATGATTAGAGATTACAGATTTAATAAATGATTACAGATTACTGATTACAGATGTAATAAATGATTACAGATTACAGATTACAGATTTAGTAGATGATTACGGATTATAGATTACAAATTTAATAAATGATTACAGATTACTGATTACAGATTTAATAGATGATTACAGATTACACATTACAGATTTAATAAATGATTACAGATTACAGATTTAATAAATGATTACAGATTACAGATTACAGATTTAATATACGATTACAGATTACAGATTTAATAAATGATTACAGATTCCTGATTACAGATTTAATAAATGATTGCAGATTACAGATTGAATAAATGATTACAGATTACAGATTTAATAAATGATTGCAGATTACTGATTACAGATTTAATAAATGACTACAGATTACAGATTTAATAAATGACTACAGATTACAGATTTAATAAATGACTACAGATTACAGATTTAATAAATAATTACAGATTACAGATTTAATAGATGATTACAGATTACAGATTACAGATTTAACAAATGATTACAGATTACTGATTACAGATTTAATAAATGACTACAGATTACTGATTACAGATTTAATAAATGATTGCAGATTACAGATTTAATAAATGATTGCAGATTACAGATTTAATAAATGATTGCAGATTACAGATTTAATAAATGATTACAGATTACAGATTTAATAAATGATTGCAGATTACAGATTTAATAAATGATTACAGATTACAGATTTAATAAATGATTGCAGATTACAGATATAATAAATGATTACAGATTACTGATTACAGATTTAATGAATGTTTGCAGATTGCAGATGACAGATTTAATAAATGATTACAGATTACAGATTTAATAAATGATTACAGATTACAGATTTATTAAATGATTACAGATTACAGATTTAATAAATGATTACAGATTACAGATTTAATAAATGATTGCAGATTACAGATTTAATAAATGATGACAGATTACAGATTTAATAAATGATTACAGATTACAGATTTAATAAATGATTGCAGTTTACAAATTTAAGAAATGATTACAGATTACTGATTACAGATTTAATAAATGATTGCAGATTACAGATTTAATAAATGATTACAGATTTAATAAATGATTACAGATTACTGATTACAGATTTAATAAATGATTGCAGATTACAGATTTAATAAATGATTACAGATTACAGATTTAATAAATGATTGCAGATTACAGATTTAATAAATGATTGCAGATTACAGACTTAATAAATGATTAGAGATTACAGATTTAATAAATGATTACTGATTACTGATTACAGATTTAATAAATGATTACAGATTACTGATTACAGATTTAGTAGATGATTACGGATTATAGATTACAAATTTAATAAATGATTACAGATTACTGATTACAGATTTAATAGATGATTACAGATTACACATTACAGATTTAATAAATGATTACAGATTACAGATTTAATAAATGATTACAGATTACAGATTTAATAAATGATTACAGATTACAGATTTAATAAATGATTACAGATTCCTGATTACAGATTTAATAAATGATTGCAGAGTACAGATTGAATAAATGATTACAGATTACAGATTTAATAGATGATTACAGATTACAGATTACAGATTTAATAAATGATTACAGATTACTGATTACAGATTTAATAAATGACTACAGATTACAGATTTAATAAATGATTGCTGATTACAGATTTAACAAATGATTAGAGATTACTGATTACAGATTTAATAAATGATTACAGATTACAGATTTAATAAATGATTACAGATGAATGATTACAGATTTAATAAATGATTGCAGATTACAGATATAATAACTGATTGTAGATTACAGATTTAATAAATGATTGCAGATTACAGATTTAATAAATGATTGCAGATTACAGATTGAATAAATGATTACAGATTACAGATTTAATAGATGATTACAGATTACAGATTACAGATTTAATAAATGATTACAGATTACTGATTACAGATTTAATAAATGACTACAGATTACAGATTTAATAAATGATTGCATATTACAGATTTAATAAATGATTACAGATTACTGATTACAGATTTAATAAATGATTACAGATTACAGATTTAATAAATGACTACAGATGAATGATTACAGATTTAATAAATGATTGCAGATTACAGATTTAATAACTGATTGCAGATTACAGATTTAATAAATGATTGCAGATTACAGATTTAATAAATGATTGCAGATTACAGATTTAATAAATGATTACAGATTACAGATTTAACAAATGATTACAGATTACAGATTTAACAAATGATTACAGATTACAGATTTAATAAATGATTGCAGATTACAGATTTAATAAATGATTACAGATTACAGATTTAATAAATGATTACAGATTACAGATTTAATAAATGATTGCAGATTACAGATTTAATAAATGATGACAGATTACAGATTTAATAAATGATTACAGATTACAGATTTAATAAATGATTGCAGTTTACAAATTTAAGAAATGATTACAGATTACTGATTACAGATTTAATAAATGATTGCAGATTACAGATTTAATAAATGATTACAGATTTAATAAATGATTACAGATTACTGATTACAGATTTAATAAATGATTGCAGATTACAGATTTAATAAATGATTACAGATTACAGATTTAATAAATGATTGCAGATTACAGATTTAATAAATGATTGCAGATTACAGACTTAATAAATGATTAGAGATTACAGATTTAAGAAATGATTACAGATTACTGATTACAGATTTAATAAATGATTACAGATTACTGATTACAGATTTAGTAGATGATTACTGATTATAGATTACAAATTTAATAAATGATTACAGATTACTGATTACAGATTTAATAGATGATTACAGATTACACATTACAGATTTAATAAATGATTACAGATTACAGATTTAATAAATGATTACAGATTACAGATTACAGATTTAATAAATGATTACAGATTACAGATTTAATAAATGATTACAGATTCCTGATTACAGATTTAATAAATGATTGCAGAGTACAGATTGAATAAATGATTACAGATTACAGATTTAATAGATGATTACAGATTACAGATTACAGATTTAATAAATGATTACAGATTACTGATTACAGATTTAATAAATGACTACAGATTACAGATTTAATAAATGATTGCAGATTACAGATTTAATAAATGATTAGAGATTACTGATTACAGATTTAATAAATGATTACAGATTACAGATTTAATAAATGATTACAGATGAATGATTACAGATTTAATAAATGATTGCAGATTACAGATATAATAACTGATTGTAGATTACAGATTTAATAAATGATTGCAGATTACAGATTTAATAAATGATTGCAGATTACAGATTGAATAAATGATTACAGATTATAGATTTAATAGATGATTACAGATTACAGATTACAGATTTAATAAATGATTACAGATTACTGATTACAGATTTAATAAATGACTACAGATTACAGATTTAATAAATGATTGCATATTACAGATTTAATAAATGATTACAGATTACTGATTACAGATTTAATAAATGATTAGAGATTACAGATTTAATAAATGATTACAGATGAATGATTACAGATTTAATAAATGATTGCAGATTACAGATTTAATAACTGATTGCAGATTACAGATTTAATAAATGATTGCAGATTACAGATTTAATAAATGATTGCAGATTAACAGATTTAATAAATGATTACACATTACAGATTTAACAAATGATTACAGATTACAGATTTAACAAATGATTACAGATTACAGATTTAATAAATGATTGCAGATTACAGATTTAATAAATGATTACAGATTACAGATTTAATAAATGATTACAGATTACAGATTTAATAAATGATTGCAGATTACAGATTTAATAAATGATTATAGATTACAGATTTAATAAATGATTACAGATTACAGATTTAATAAATGATTACAGATTACAGATTTAATAAATGATTACAGATTACAGATTTCATAAATGATTACAGATTACAGATTTAATAAATGATTGCAAATTACAAATTTAATAAATGATTACAGATTACTGATTACAGATTTAATAAATGATTGCAGATTACAGATTTAATAAATGATTACAGATTTAATAAATGATTACAAATTACTGATTACAGATTTAATAAATGATTGCAGATCACAGATTTAATAAATGATTACAGATTACAGATTTAATAAATGATTGCAGATTACAGATTTAATAAATGATTGCAGATTACAGACTTAATAAATGATTAGAGATTACAGATTTAATAAATGATTACAGATTACTGATTACAGATTTAATAAATGATTGCAGATTACAGATTTAATAAATGATTACAGATTACTGATTACAGATTTAGTAGATGATTACGGATTATAGATTACAAATTTAATAAATGATTACAGATTACTGATTACAGATTTAATAGATGATTTCAGATTACACATTACAGATTTAATAAATGATTACAGATTACAGATTTAATAAATGATTGCAGATTACAGATTTAATAAATGATTACAGATTACAGATTTAATAAATGATTACAGATTACAGATTTAATAAATGGTTGCAGTTTACAAATTTAATAAATGATTACAGATTACTGATTACAGATTTAATAAATGATTGCAGATTACAGATTTAATAAATGATTACAGATTTAATAAGTGATTAGAGATTACTGATTACAGATTTAATAAATGATTGCAGATTACAAATTTAATAAATGATTACAGATTACAGATTTAATAAATGATTGCAGATTACAGATTTAATAAATGAATGCAGATTACAGACTTAATAAATGATTAGAGATTACAGATTTAATAAATGATTACAGATTATTGATTACAGATGTAATAAATGATTACAGATTACTGATTACAGATTTAGTAGATGATTACGGATTATAGATTACAAATTTAATAAATGATTACAGATTACTGATTACAGATTTAATAGATGATTACAGATTACACATTACAGATTTAATAAATGATTACAGATTACAGATTTAATAAATGATTGCAGATTACAGATTTAATAACTGATTGCAGATTACAGATTTAATAAATGATTGCAGATTACAGATTTAATAAATGATTGCAGATTACAGATTGAATAAATGATTACAGATTACAGATTTAATAGATGATTACAGATTACAGATTACAGATTTAATAAATGATTACAGATTACTGATTACAGATTTAATAAATGACTACAGATTACAGATTTAATAAATGATTGCAGATTACAGATTTAATAAATGATTACAGATTACTGATTACAGATTTAATAAATGATTACAGATTACAGATTTAATAAATGATTACAGATGAATGATTACAGATTTAATAAATGATTGCAGATTACAGATTTAATAACTGATTGCAGATTACAGATTTAATAAATGATTGCAGATTACAGATTTAATAAATGATTGCAGATTACAGATTTAATAAATGATTACAGATTACAGATTTAACAAATGATTACAGATTACAGATTTAACAAATGATTACAGATTACAGATTTAATAAATGATTGCAGATTACAGATTTAATAAATGATTACAGATTACAGATTTAATAAATGATTACAGATTACAGATTTAATAAATGATTGCAGATTACAGATTTAATAAATGATTACAGATTACAGATTTAATAAATGATTACAGATTACAGATTTAATAAATGATTGCAGATTACAGATTTAATAAATGATTACAGATTACAGATTTAATAAATGATTACAGATTACAGATTTAATAAATGATTACAGATTACAGATTTAATAAATGATTGCAAATTACAAATTTAATAAATGATTACAGATTACTGATTACAGATTTAATAAATGATTGCAGATTACAGATTTAATAAATGATTACAGATTTAATAAATGATTACAAATTACTGATTACAGATTTAATAAATGATTGCAGATCACAGATTTAATAAATGATTACAGATTACAGATTTAATAAATGATTGCAGATTACAGATTTAATAAATGATTGCAGATTACAGACTTAATAAATGATTAGCGATTACAGATTTAATAAATGATTACAGATTACTGATTACAGATTTAATAAATGATTGCAGATTACAGATTTAATAAATGATTACAGATTACTGATTACAGATTTAGTAGATGATTACGGATTATAGATTACAAATTTAATAAATGATTACAGATTACTGATTACAGATTTAATAGATGATTTCAGATTACACATTACAGATTTAATAAATGATTACAGATTACAGATTTAAATAAATGATTACAGATTTAATAAATGATTACAGATTACTGATTTAATAAATGATTACAGATTACTGATTACAGATTTAATAAATGATTGCAGATTACAGATTTAATAAATGATTACAGATTACAGATTACAGATTTAATAAATGATTACAGATTACAGATTTAATAAATTATTACAGATTACTGATTACAGATTTAATAAATGATTGCAGATTACAGATTTAATAAATGATTACAGATTACAGATTTTATAAATGATTACAGATTACAGATTTAATAAATGATTACAGATTACAGATTTAATAAATGATTACAGATTACAGATTTAATAAATGCTTACAGAGTACAGATTTAATAAATGATTAGAGATTACAGATTTAATAAATGATTACAGATTACTGATTACAGATTTAATAAATGATTGCAGATTACAGATTTAATAAATGATTACAGATTACAGATTTAATAAATGATTACAGATTACAGATTAAATAAATGATTACAGATTACAGATTTAATAAATGATTACAGATTACAGATTTAATAAATGATTACAGATTACAGATTTAATAAATGATTACAGATTACAGATTTAATAAATGATTACAGATTACTGATTACAGATTAAATAAATGATTACAGATTACAGATTTAATAAATGATTACAGATTACAGATTAAATAAATGATTACAGATTACAGATTAAACAAATGACTACAGATTACTGATTACAGATTTAATAGATGATACACAAAATCAGTCAGTTAAGTGCCATACGTGATACACGCTTTCGTCGATCATGTTTCGAAATAGACATAAGTAACTGGTTATCCCGCAGTAGGTTGCCATTTCTTTCTGTGGTAGACTGGTTGCCAGCCAAGGCTATAGAACCCAATCTGTCCTATTATTTAATCCATAACTGGACGGAAGTGACAGATTAATACCTTTCCTAAGGGTATTTGTGCGTAAGTGAAACCTCGTTTTGTCACATTCCATGAGAGTATCTTTAGACGCTTCAACATGGTGTAATGGTTAACAAGCTTTTATTGCCAGATTAATTACGACTGAGTAGTGAGTTCGAACTTTACTGGATGCTCCACACTGTCGGCCTTGTGCCATATTTAACAATGAAACATTCCTTCTCACCTGCTGCAAAGAAGGCCATAGATGACTCATCTGCAAGTATTAACGAAGGCCTCAGTTTTGAAGGATGCAAAAGGTATTATATTTATTGAATATATTTAAAGTCACCACATCAACAATATAAAGTACTTTGCCAACTGGCTGAGGCGGTTATGAAAGTTTATCAACACCAATCTCCCATGAAAACGGAAGAAAGGGATTTTGTTTCGTTTATTCTCCTTATTTGGTTCTAATTGACTATTATCTCTTCCTTAACATAAACAAACACTTGGCAGGGAACCAATATTGCAGTGATGAAGACCCTTTCTGCCAACAGTATGAAAGCTTCAACCAATAGATTTCAACTACTACAACACCGACGGAAGAAGTGCGTGGCCTGCAGGGGAGAGGTGCATGCCAAAAAAATAAATAAATAAAATAAAAAATAACCTAAATTGTCACATTGCGTGAACGTATTTTAGTATTTCTATGAACTATTAAATATTTAACTATTTAAATATTTAACTATTTAAATATTTAAACCTTCTTGTTCTTAAACCATTCCGTGGAGTTGTAAATGTGAATCGCCAAGAATGTCTAAAAATCGATTTTTCCTTCAATCCTAGTGAGCTCCCAGGAAATTGCTGATGATAGATAGACAGATAGATAGATAGATAGATAGATATGAACAGTGACTCAGATAGATAGATAGATAGATAGATAGATAGATAGATAGATAGATAGATAGATAGATATGAACAGAGACTCAGATAGATAGATAGATAGATAGATAGATAGATAGATATGAACAGTGACTCAGATAGATAGATAGATAGATAGATAGATAGATAGATAGATAGATAGATAGATAGAACAGAGACTCAGATAGATAGATAGATAGATAGATAGATATGAACAGAGACTCAGATAGATAGATAGATAGATAGATATGAACAGAGACTCAGATAGATAGATATGAACAGAGACTCAGATAGATAGATAGATAGATAGATAGATAGATAGATATGAACAGAGACTCAGATAGATAGATAGATAGATAGATAGATAGATAGATAGATAGATAGATAGATAGATAGATATGAACAGAGACTCAGATAGATAGATAGATAGATAGATAGATAGATAGATAGAACAGAGACTCAGATAGATAGATAGATAGATAGATAGATAGATAGATAGATAGATAGATAGATATGAACAGAGACTCAGATAGATAGATAGATAGATAGATAGATAGATAGATAGATAGATAGATAGATATTGTTGTGAAGATGTACACAATGCCTCAGAGTGTGACGTGGACTTGGCCAAATCCGAGAATCATCATCGTAGACTGCTACAGCACTGTTACAAGACTGCGAGTCTTACGCGAACCGCGTATACTACTGCAGATTTCAGCAAGACTACGTCGTTTTAATTGGCATTATATTTCCTGAATGTGTTATTCTCAATCAGACCACAAAAACCACATTGGCGACAATGATTCGAACTTACATGAAAAGATATTTTTTTTCTCCCTTGCTTAACAAAAGCGAATTCGAATTCACATGAAATAGAAAACAATTTTTCCCAAATGTTGCGAATGTTATATACTCTGGAATAATTGAAGTTAAAAATCCAACAACAGCAAGAATTCAAGGAAACATTACTACAACAATTGCAAGAGCAGATAAAGACAATCCTGGTAATGCAAAGAAAAGACAAAAGTTCTAATTGATTCTCATTCATTTTCGCCGGACTCAGTTGCTATTTCAATTAACGAATTCGACTACGTCCAAGAAGAAAATATTAACATTCATATCATATTCAGGCGAGTCTTCTGTTAAGAAAATTGACTTCCGCTGTACAGGAAATGTATCTAAATTTCATTTTGCCGAATACTCCAGAAAAATATCATTAAACGAAAATGTGTCGTTTTTTTTTTGTTTTGATTTTTGTAAAAGATTTTTGGTGAAGCTTATTCACATTTTTATACATGTTAGTTGTAGATAAACCTTATTAAGTAAGAAGATAAATTTGCAAAACATATTGCGCAAAGTACAAGTCTATTTAAAATAAAAAAAACTGTTTTATCTGCGACAAATAGGTCACAAAGGAAGATATTGTAAGTAGAAAAACCAAAAGAAATGCCCAAACTAACTTGCTAAAAAGAGTGCTACCAGCTAAGAAATTCACAAGTTCAAATAATAGAAAATCGTTACAATAAAAATTAATAACGCAACTTCTTGAACGCGTCCTTCGCCATTCCAATTCACCTTCGGATCTCTGTGCCGCACTTTCCGTCTTTAGTAAGAATGGTAAGGAAAAAACGTGATGTTTTAGTGCAAACAATTGTGTCGTTTGTTTGGATCAGTAATTGTGGCTAGTTGAAGTTTTAAGATAAGACAAATGACAAACCTTCGCCATCCTCATTTTTAGTCTTATGCCTCAAATATCTCTGCTACGAGATTTCTAGGACATGAGGTTATGAGACCAACTTCAAATACAAATTTCAGTAAAGCTACGGGCATTTCAAGCGACATATTGATTGCATTATCTTCATTCAATGGGACAAAGATCTAATGCGGGTGTGTGTTGTGGTGCAATGGATACTGACTCAGGACGACAAATCGGGGAGCCGAGTTCGAATTCCAGTTGAATTCCGTGCATTCACTGACGGAAAGGTATTAATTCGTCTCTTCCCTCCAGTTATGGGTTAAATAATAGGACAGATTTCAGTCTAGCTATAAGTCAAATAACAGGACAGATTGGGTTCTATAGCTTTGGCTAGCAACCAGTCTACCGCAGAAATTAATGGTAACCTACTGGGGGATAATCTTCTATCCAGTCAGTCATGTCTCTTTCGAGACATGATCGCCCAAAAGTGTATCACGTATGGCACTTAACTGACTGACTGAATATAATCCATATCAAGAAAGATTTTCAAAAACACACAGATTTTCATTTTCAAGATGAAATTTTAAGTCGGCAAAAACTTTTGCAGCAACCTAATATTTCTCATTTTATAAAGTTCGAATCAATTGGCAAACAGGCGATGTTTTCCCAAACATCCCAATAAATAATATAATTAATAAATAATATAAACAAACAACCTAATAACGAAATAGCCTTTATTATTTTTGTTGTCATTCAGTCAGTTAAGTGTCATACGTGATACACGCATGGGCGATCATGTCTCGAAAGAGACATGACTGGATGGCAGATGATTATCCCGCAGTAGGTTGCCATTGCTTTCTGCGGTAGACTGGTTGTTAGCCAAGGCTATAGAACCCAATCTGTCCTGTTATTTGACTCATAGCTAGAGAGAGAAGATATGTATTATATTAATAAGTAGTAATTAGTGGGGGATCCGTTTATTACTTTATAACTATAGAACAGCGATCCCCTACTTTATGCCCAGTAGCAGCTTTAATCATTTTTTCAACTATTATATTCAGTCAGTCAGTTAAGTGCCATACGTGATACACGCTTTAGGCGATCATGTCTCGAAAGAGACATGACTGAATGGGCAGAAGATTATCACGCAGTAGGCTGCCATTAATTTCTGCGGTAGACTGGTTGGCAGCCAAGGCAATAGAACCCAATCTGTTCTGTTATTTAACTCATAATTGGAACGAATAGACGGATTAATACCTTTCGCAAGGGTATTTGCACGTAAATGAATGCAAGGAATTCAACTGGAATTTGAACTCGGCTCCCCGATTTCTTGTTCCGAGCCGATATCCACTGCACATCCGCACCACAAAACACTTATTTCTTGTACGTTCACAAAAAAGATTTGTTTACTTAACAGTCGTTTCTCTGTCTAAACTAAAAAAAAATATTCACTAATTATTTGTTTTATGTTTTTCCTCCCACAGTAGAAAATAGATTTGCCTATTGACCGTTTCACACTCCTCCTTTATCTGGGTTAGATATTTATCCTTTGCTTCCTGTTTAAGATTGAACTCTATGTTTCTAACGAACTGAACATTAAAATGTTTTTATTAATAGTTTTTTTAAGCCCCAATCGTCGTCATCGTCTTGCGGCCTCAGCCGAGATAGAACTCACTTCACCCCTCCAGTATTCCCTGTGCATTTGGAACCCTGGCGCAGTTTGCAGCGAAATTCATAATCTTGCCAAATAGCTGAATACTTGACGCTTCGCCAGGGTTACCAAGGGTGTTTTTATTGTGACACCAACACTAGATGGGTTGCCTCCAGGCCCCATCCTGTTATTTAACCCATAACTGTAGGGAAGTGACGGATTAATACCTTTCCCAAGGGTACCAGTGCTTAAGTGAATGCAGGGTACTCAACTGGAATTCGAACTCGGCTCACCGATTTCTCTTTCCAAGCCGATCCACTGCACATATCCAACGCACATCCGTCATTGAACGCTTACAGCGCCTGGTATACACAAGTGGTCACCCATCTAACTACTGACCAGGCTCAACGTTGCTTAACTTCGGTGATCGAACGAGAACTGGTGTATTCAACGTGATATGCCGTAAGACTTAAGCCCCAATAGGAGTAGATAGCTTCGTCTATAGTCCGGCTCACACTTCTCTCCGATCTTTCGAACATGAGTAGGGGTTTATCGCTTGTTTCTTGCTTAGGTTTGGCTTTCCGATTTCTTATTTAATTTTGACTTCGCTCAGTAGGAGTAGATAGGTTTGCCTCTTGTCCGCTTCACACTCCTCCCCGTCTTTTCAATAGGAGTCGAAGTTTATCCCTTGTTTTCTACTTAAGATTGGTTTTCTATTTCATTTTAAAATCTTCTTATTCTTCAGCTCTGTCCGCCTAACATGCTTGATTAAATTCTGAAATGTCATTCACTAATTAAATTTTGGTTCTTCAAATCTTACACTAATACGATACCACAAAGTAAGCCTCTATCTTGAGTGGCTTATGGGCCTTGCATTGGGTGGATATTAGTAAAAAAACAATCTAGCTAGAAAGTCAGACTGATATATCGTAAGACCCTAAAATTGAAGGCAAATTAATTTCCATGTCAGAATCGCTGCAGAAAACAAATTACCTCCATATTTTAATTATAAAATTTCATGTTCATACGTGAATTAAAGTTGTTCCATGAAAATTGAATTTTTACAAAGAAACAACCTATAAATATGCGTGCACTGATTAATATCGTTTCTGAATTCAAGTGAAGAAATTTTATTATCTGGGAAATATTATAACAGACACCTGAAAATCTATTACAGAAATCTGAACATGGATTGTGATAACAAAAGCTATCTTCCAAAATCCAGATGTGTATTGGAATAACAAAAGGTGCCTTCCGAAATCCGGTAGTATATTGGATTAACAAAAGACTCCTTCCAAAATCTGGACGTGTTTTTAAATAATAGAAGATGCCTTCCGAAATCCGGATATGTATTGGAATATCAAAAGACAACTTGCAATATCCAGACATTTTTTTTAATCGTATCGCCCCAATCAAGGCATTATTCTGTCACTGTTGTACAAGGGTTACATAGGAGCAAAGTTATAAAAAGAAGTGATAGAATACAGGGAGTGTCAGGAAGTGGGTAGGAGAGAGATGAGAATACTGCAGAAATGAGATGAGAGCATGAGAGAGAGAAAGAGAGAGAGAGAGAGAGGACGCAAGTTAGTGAGATAGGAAATGACTTTTGACTTTACATTTAAATTCTTGGAGATTGTAGCTGTCGGAGAAGCAAGTAAATGGGAGGGAATTCCACAGGCGAAAAGTGCGAGAAAAGAAGCTGATGGAGTAGAATTTATTATTTAAATTTTATTGGTTTCACTGTAAAAGAGTGGGACCTAATTGCTAATCTTGTTGCTCGAGTAAGTTTGTATATAGGGGGCACCAGTGAGCTAAGTTCATCGGAGCAGAAGCCGTGAAAGTACTTGTAGAAGAGACACAGGGAAGCCTTACTGAGCCGGTGAGAAAGTGACTGTATACGAGCTGCCATGTCGCGATCGCTCACATTGCAGATTCTCCGTTGAATTTTGTCAAGTACACCTAGGTGGATAGCAGGAGCACCCGACCAGATATGGCAGCCCTGTTCAAGGCACGGGCGGATAATAGATTTGGGAAAAACTTCCTGGCCCTGCACAGAGAACCGACCGTCATAGCAGCGGATTTAGCTATGAATTCTATGTATACATTCCACTTGAGGTCTGTTGTGAGAGTTAACCTGAGGAGGCGCAGTGTTTTGCTTTCAGGGAGACTAACCTAATTCATGCGAATGGGGGTGGGCAGGAGCGACTGTCTGTGATGGTTAATAGATAGATATTGAAAGAGCAAAAATGTCTTACAAAATTCGCACATATATTGAAATAGAAAAAGATGTTTTTAAAAATCCAGACATCTATTGGAATAACAAACGGTACCTTCTTCTTCTTCTTCTTCTTCTTCTTCTTCTTCTATGTGCCCTGTCCCTTCAGGACGTAGGCGATCATGGTTCTCCATGTCTAACTATCCCTTGTGGCTCTTAGTATGTTTGCTCCTGTTGCTCCTGGCAACCCCCGTTCCGTCATCCACCTGATCAGACCCTGCAAATATGTTACCCGCTGCCTTCCTCTGTCTCTCCTTCCTTCTATCTGACCAGTCAGTATCAGGTTCTCTAGGCTCTCCTTCCTCATTGCATGTCCCAGGAACGTCAGTTGTCTCTTCCTGATGCTCAGTATCAATTTCCTTTTTGTTGCTATTCTTTCCAACACCTCATCGTTGCTTGCATGCTCAGTCCACGATATCCGTAGCATTCTTCTGTAGAATCACATTTCGGCCGCTTCCAGTTTTGTCCTCATTTTCGATGATATTGTCCAGCATTCACTGCCGTAAGAAACAGAAGTTCTTTTCTTCTAGAAATAAAGAAAACCGCGCTGAACATTTATGTAATATCATCCTTGAATGTTGAATATTTTTTTCGCTGATGAAGAGGATTTTGATTGATTTGATTTTCTACTGTTCATCAACCCGTTCTAGGTTATTTGAGACCGAAACGTATTTCGATTTTAGTAACCAGTGTTCCCAAGCAGTCCTCCTTTTACGTACTGACCAGACTCAACTCTACTTAATTTCGCTGATCGAACAAGAATTGGCGTTTTCAGATGATGAGGAGGCTTGACGGGATCAAACAGAAAAATGAAAATCAGCTGGAATGGCCACTCTTCTAGATCGTTTTTGCATAAATGTTATTGCTATGACGTTGAAAATACCTTGGACAGAACAAAGCAACCAATAGGAATTTTTTCGGAAAATCTGAAAGAAAATAAGACCTTGCTTAGAATAAAAAAAGGGGCAGTTGAAATTTCTGAGATACATAGAGTAGATAAGGACGGCTCGAAGAATATAACACTCTCAGGACATATTGAAGACAAGAAAGACTAAAAAACAAGGTTGTGTAAAAAGATGGTAAAACAAAGGCTGGGAGGAATAGTTTGTTTAACGGCATATCAAATCCTCATGGATCATTTAATATTGAAACTTAGGGGCTTTGGACTAATAAACTATGAGATATGTTATTCTTCTGTCACAGTTGGTATATGGGTAGATAATACTTAGCTTTTGTACATATACATAGTCCGATGGATAGATTTCCATCTAAATAACTCAAAATTAAAATAAATCTCATTTTAATAGATATATTTACCAAAATTAAATAAAATGTATCTTGAAATTCTAAATAATAACTTTATAAAATAAAATCGCCATTGGCTTCAACCATGGCCTCCAGACAACTTTGAAATCTCCTGCATCTCTTCTAGAGGGTCTCCTATAAGTTGGTGAATGCTGCAATTGTGACCGGACGCTCGGCCGTCTGGTCGTTGATGGCTTCGATTCAGTAGCTGGTCTTCGTGTCGACTATTGTAACTGTGTTCTCTCCCTGCCCACTCTGTGAATTTCGATCTCAAGGAAGTCACACTGAAATCTCGAGAGATCTCTATCCGCCAAGTTTAACCAGACTGGATGCGCATAAACAATTGGATGAATGAAAACGGCACCAAAAATAAATTGAATGACGCCTGAATAAGTTGCGGAAAAAGTCTTTATATATTAAAAAAAAAAAAAGAATATAAACAATTTCACTTTATTCTTATAGCCAGAAATTAACCTTTCGCACTTATCAAATATTTCCTTTATTTGTGACAATCTCTTCTCTTTCGACAATCAAAAACTATGTTTTGTTAATTTTTCGCTTTTATCAGTGATGTAGCTCAGACATCAGTTGTTGTTCTTTTAGTCATACTGTCTCCTCTTGTCAATAATAACCTCATTTGACACGGCTGGTTATCAAATAGTACACCCGCAAAATATGAATTTGTTCATATTTTCGGTTTTGGGTTTGCGATCTCTTATTTTCATATTGGAATTAAATAAATTTATTACCTGCGTTCATATTAGAACAAACAACATTTTTTGTTGATTCTTTTCGATTTATAAAAATTACGAACCAACACAATTCCTTCCGCCCGATCGTCAAGAATTAATCTGCACAATTAATAATACAACTAATAATGATTTATTTCTTTTTCGTTGCCGGCGATAAGAGTGTTATGCTTCTTGCATGCAAAATATAGCGTCATACCAAAATCTTTTGCTTCATGTTTGGTATTACAAGGAGTGTTGTTAGTTTCTCGCTCAACTGTGCCATACAGATAATAATCATGGGGGTTACAGTCTGCGTAGTTATATGGGCAAATAATCATGGGTTATGTGGTCGAAATTGAGAGCGCAGAAACATGGCGTGAATGCTGTCACACTTGGCACGTTCGAGCAATTCTGAGTCTGGAATTTTATGGTGCCATTTGATATTGAGGAGGGCACGCAGACACCTCATATGGAAGGCATTCGGTTGTTTCGCATGCCTGCTATAGACTGTCCATGTTTCGCAAACATAGAGCAGGGATGGAAGGACTACAGCTCTATACACTTGAAGCTTTTTGTCTATGCTCAGTCCACGGCGCTGCCAGACTCCCTCTCTCGGTTTGCCATATGCTGCGCTGGCTTTGGCTATCCTTTGGGTAACCTCATCATCGATGCTTGTGCAGCGTGATAGTATGCTGCTAAGATACACAAACTTGTGTGTGGCTGTCAACCTCTGTAGCGTGTCTCATAATGATAGAATATTTCAATTGCAAGTATCTTGCATAATAAAAATTATATAGCTTATCACATATACAAGGTATCCAAAAAGGTTCCGTCCGTTTTTTGATTAGTCATTGAATGAAGTTGAAATATACACGAAATGCGTGTTCTTCTTCTTCTTCTATGTGCCCTGTCCCTTCAGGACGTAGGCGATCATGGCTTTCCACGTTTCCCTATCACTGTTGGCTCTGAGCACACCTTCTCCTGTTACACCGTGAAATCCTTGTTCTGTTTAGCAATTGTATTAAAATTTGGACAGCCGGAAGTAGAAACATCAAACGTTATAAAAAACACGCGCACCGTGCCGGGCCATCAGTTATAAGCCGGACAGCTGTGAGAAGAATGGAAGTGTTTAGTGATCTCATTCGGGGCAGTTTTGCTTTACGACTTCAAAGTGGGCTTATCAGCAGCTGCATCAAGTCGCCGCATATGTCAAGCGTTTAGGGATAGTGCTGTGGATGATCTTATTGCAAGGCGTTGGTTTTGAAAATTCAAGTCGGGAGATTTGTATTTCCATGATGAGTCTCGCAGTGGACGACCACAGGTCTTGAATGACGGAGTCCTGAAGGCGGCCATTGAAGAGGACAATAGTCTAACATGTGGTAAACTTGCAAGACAGTTCAATGTTTACGATGAAACGGACTTCACCCGCACCGCCTAGGTAAGACGTACAAACTGAGCAAATGGGTTCCGCAATTGGTGTTGGAGGTTCATAAGGGACAACGAGTGGCAGCCTGCTTATCACTCTTACTCGCCACCGTCTCGCATCCTTTTTTAATCGAATGCTTACCAGTGATGAATCTCCTAAGCGTTCCAGGCATTGGTTGTCTCTTCAGTATGCTGTCCTTCACACCGCAAGACCGCCGATGCATCCACGCAAGATTATGCTGTGTTTGGTGAACAGATCGTCAAGTGGTTCATTATGAACTGCTACCAACGGGCCAAACGGTCACTGGGGACCTATACTCGCAGCAATTGAAGCGTGTGCAACAGGCATTGCGCCAGAAGGAGCCAGCACTGGGGAATTGCAAAAGTGCTCTTTTCTTACATGACAACGCCAGGCCGCACAACGCCAGGCCGCATCTCGCGCGAGTGGTCAGAGATACCATACAGCAACTTGGGTGGGAGACTTTGTGCTATTCCTCTTATTCACCTGACCTTGCGCCATCCTATTACCACCTCTTTCACTCCCTGGATAATCATCTTAGTGGGAAATCCTTCACCAATGAAGTAGACTTACGCAAAGCCCTCACGGACTTCTTTGCGTCAACCCCCTCCCCCCGAGTTCTACCGCAAGGCCATTGGACAGCTGGAGACACGTTGGCAGAAGGTGCTGGATGCCGGTGACGATTACTTAGAAGACTAAATATAAGTTACACACACTGTGAAGAGTTTTCTTTTTTTTTTCCTTTAAAATTGGACAGAACTTTTTTGGTTACTTTGTATTTATTACAGGACTGATTCGGAAGAGTTGAAGATATTATCTCAGATTTTGCAATTTCCTACAGGTTTATTCTATATCTTTTTCTGACGGTGGACCCTCATAATGTCGTGGACTTCAAAAGAAATTCCATACATACGGAAAGTATACTTTGCCAGCTAAAGATCCAACGTGTCAACCCAAAAGCAGCTTAAAGGAGGCCCTCAAGTGCTGTGACATCCCACACTCCTCTTGGGAATCCACTTCTAAAGGTAGAGCTGTTTGGAGATCTCAAGTGAAATCTGGAGTTGCAAAATTTGAAGAGGATCGCATCAGAGCCCTCAAAGAGAGGCGCCAGAAAAGGAAAGAGCACAAAAGCTCCACCCACCAGCTTGGGTCTGCCCTCTGCATCCCCTGCTCCTGCTGCGACAGCTTCTTCCTTGCAAAGATTGGCCTTATCAGCCACATCCGCACCCACCCAGATTTGCTTGGAAATTCAGACAGCATTTTGGAAAGCGACAAGCAGTTACAAATTTCCGTGGGACAGGTAATGCTGTATTTGATATGAGAGAGCAAAGTCGGATGTGTTCTCTTCGAAGTGGTGACCATCTCAGCGATGGAATATTCAAATCTTAGATATATATGTTTGTATTCTTATATATCAGTTATGTTAATGTCGGCTTTGTTTTAAATTGCCGTTAATTAAAAATATCTTAGAGAATGGATGTTAAAACAAGACTAGTTATGGGAAAAAAGAACGGGAAAACTTGATTAAATCAACTATTCCTCAAATTCCAGTTGAATACCTTGCATTCACTTACGCACAAATACCCTCGGAAAAGGGATTAATCCGTCTCTTCCCTCCAGTTATGGGTTAAATAATAGGGCAGATTGGGTTCTATAGCATTGGCCGGTAACCAGTCTACCTCAAATCGGGGAACTGAGTTCGAATTCCAGTTGAATTCCCTGCAACCTGCATTCACTTACGCATAAATACCCTCGGGAAAGATATTAATCTGTCTCTTCCCTCCAGTTATGAGTCAAATAACAGAACAAATTGGATCCTATAGCCTTGTCTGTCAACCAGTCTACCGCACGAAGCAATGGCAACCTACTGTGGGATAATCTTCTGTCCAGTCAGTCATGTCTTTTCCGAGACACGATCGCCCAAAGCATGTGCCACGTACGGCACTTAACTGACTGACTGAATATAATAGTTGGAAAAATGATTAAAGCTTCTACTGGGCATCATGTGGAGGATCAGTTTTATATCGTTAGGAAGTAATAAACAGTTCCCCTCTTATTACTAAATAATATAAGTCTCTTACCCCTCTAGCTATGAGTCAAATAACAGGACAGATTGGGTTCTATAGCCTTGGCTGGCAAGCAGTCAACCGAAAAAAGGAATGGCAACTTACTGCGGGATAATCTTCTGTCCAGTCAGTCATGTCTCTTTCGAGACATGATCGCCCAAAGCGTGGATCATGTATGGCATTTAAATGACTGATTGAATATAATAGTTGGAAAAATGATTAAAGCTTCTATTGGGCATAAAGTGGGGGATCAGTTTTATATTGTTATGTATAAACTGATCCCCCACTAATTAATACTTAATAATATAATAAGTCTCTTACCCCTCTAGCTATGAGTCACATAACAGGACAGATTGGGTTATATAGCCTTGTCTGGCAAGCAGTCCACCGCAGAAAGCAATGGAAACCTACTGCGGGATAATCTTCTGCCTAGTGAGTCATTTCTCTTTCGAGACATGATCGCCCAAAGCGTGTATCACGTATGGCCCTTAACTGACTGAGTCTTCATATCCTATTCTAATGCCTCTACTTGTTATATTTATAAATAGGAGCAGTCCGTTTTCACAGTAATAGGAAGAGCGGTAAGGACACCGTGTTTTACTCCACAACAGTAATAGATGTATTTGGCATTTTTATAATTCAAGATACTGCCATTTAATATGTGTCCTATCTCATTATATGGCCCCTCTTGTATCTACAGGGTGTCCCACTCCCCCAAAATTGGCATCATTTTGTAATCTAATAACATGGCTAATTCTCGCTCAAATGATCTCAAATGCTAACAAAATGTGTAAAAATTAAGTTCACTGTGTATACTTTTCCCAATAAGATCTACCAGAAAAATGGATCGAGTATGTCAGTGATAATGTTCGAATAACTACTACGTTCGCCTGACTTGACGCATTGTAAACTGTACTCATTGTTCTCATTGGGTGACATTTTTACTTTTCTTAAAAAAAAAAAAAGTATATGTCAAAGATGTTGCAAGTTTACTTTCTTCAGTGTGATTATTAAAAAAGAAAAATATACCAATTCTATTTCCTTTTATTTTATTTTTGTAAATCGTGTCACCCCAAACAAGGCATTTTACTGCCACTGTTGTGCAGGGAGTTACATAGAAGGAATGTTGAGGAGTGAGAGGTTGCAGGGGGTGTCAGGTAGAGAGTAGGAGAGGGAAGAGATTACTGATGAGAGTGGGGTGGACGAGGAGGAATGTTCTGAGAAGTGAGATGTTGCAGGGGTTGTCAGGAAGAGTAGGAGAGGGAAGAGAGTACTGATGAGAGTGGGGTGGATGTAGAAAAGCATGAGAGAGAGGATGTAAGTTAGTGAGACAGGAGATGACTTTTGATTTTACATTTAAATTCTTGGAGATTGTAACTGTCAGGAAAGCAAGTATGCGGAAGAGAATTTATGCCGCTATTTCAGCTATCATAATCAAAGTCAATCTTTTTCAATGAAGTTGATTAAAACTAAATGCCCCTAGTGCCATCCAAACACAAAACAAATATGTTTGCTAACCCCAATATGCAAAATGCATTTTATAGAGACATATTTAGTAATTAATTGTTCTATTCAATGGTAGATTATTTGTAGTTTCTATAAATTATTTCTAAATCGTATGTCTTCTAAAATTACGTTCTTATACACAAGTTAATTTATACAAAACTGCACACCTTTTTTCTTTTCTTTTTTTTAGTTTATAATTATGTTGTAAGTAACAAATATTCTTTTCTTTATGTAGGTATAAAGAGATTCTTTGAAAAGAAAAAATACTTCACAATTACAGAACGGATTTGAAAAGTTACACATTGTTCAGCACATTTTTTAAAAATCTGAACAAAGTATCAGATTTTCATTGTTGTTTTTTGGGGCCTCTTTCATGGTCTTAGTCAAGTATAAATCTTCAATATTCCGCCATGTAAATACTGATAAAGCAAGCAAATGTTATCTTGGATAACTATTTAATGAAAATTCAACAAAAAACAAGAAGTTTTAAAAATGTTTATATATATATATATATATATAACCGAAATTAACGAAGATTAACGAAACTCTGTATAAACAACCTACAATTTGAAATCATTTGTTTGAACATTATTTTTGATTGTTACTCGGATTTAAATAGATATTCTGTTTATAATCAAACAGTATTATATCTTTATTTCTACCGGCCTGATTATTTACGATAATCATCATGTTACGGAAATTCACGAAGATTAACGAAATTGGTTAGAAACAACCAACAATTTAAAAATATTTGTTTGAACATTATTTTTGATCAATACTCGTATTTAAATAGATATTCTGTTTATAAACAAACAGTATTGTATATTTATTTCTACCGGCTTGATTATTTATGTTAAAGTTTTGTTACGAAAATGTGTGTCATTTGGTATGATTCTAACCTGCGAACCCTATCCACATAGGGGAAGCCACCAAGTTGTCTGGCGCGTCTTAGATCTCTTAATTTTAATATTATAGACTTGATTTGACTTCGTTTAGACTGACCGTCATTCGTTGTCGAGAGGTCTAAGGCGCGCCAGATCACATGGTGGCTTTCCCTATATGGATAGGGGTCGCAGGTTCGAATCCTGCCGAATGACACACATTTTCGTAATAAAGACTTATCGTAAATAATCAGACCGGTAGAAATAATTATATAATACTGTTTGGTTATAAACAGAATATCTACTTTATGAGTATCGATCAAAAATAATGTTCAAACAAATCATTTCATATTTTGCCCACAGATTCTCATCCAACTCCACATTCGACTCGTCCGGAGTACACCCACCCGACTTCCCTATTAGAACTGAGGCCAAACTGCACGACGTATATATTACTCCGACAGTAGTATCCAGAGTAATTTCAAAACTCGACCCCCATAAGGCGTGTGGAGACGATGGAATCCCGGTGATAGTCCTTAAGAGGTGTGCTCCTGAACTTTCCCCTGTCCTCTCTAAACTATTTAACTACTGCCTTTCTGCTTCCTGCTTTCCTGCATGCTGGAAGTTCTCTTCCGTCGTTCCTGTATTTAAGAATTGTGGTGAACCCTCGGACCCATCCAACTATCGCCCTATCAGTCTTCTACCGATATTCGGGAAAGTATTCGAGGCTATAATCAATGCTGAAATAATTCATCATCTCACCGCCCAGGCAATATGGATCCCGCTTTGCCAGGTCCACGGCCGATCTGCTAACAACCGTAACGGAGTACATGCTACAGGCCCTTGTTGAGTCTGACGAGGCTCACGCGGTTGCTCTGGACATCTCCAATGCTTTCGACAGGGTTTGGCACTCTGGCCTCCTATGCAAACTACGCGGTTATGGTATTACCGGTCGCCTGCTTGACCTAATCCAATCTTTCTTAAATAACCGCAAAATGAAGGTCGTTCTGAATGAGCGTGCCTCTTCGTCCTACAGCACGAATGCTGGTGTTCCACAGGGCTCTATCCTGGGCCCGACGCTCTTCCTTATTTGCATCAACGACCTCCCAGATGAAATCAAGTCCCAAGTAGGCATCTACGCAGATGACACTACAATATACTCCTGCACCAGTAAGAAACCTGTCGTGGCGGACAGACACAATCTCGCTGCTGACCTTGAACGGGATCTACAATCTGTGGTGAACTGGGGCAAGAAGTAACTTGTCAACTTCAATTCATCTAAGAACAAGCTGTTGTCTGTCAACTATTACAGGCAACCTCTCCTGCCTCCCATAAGCATGGACCAAGCGATTCTCCCGGAGAGTAATACACTACGCCTCCTCGGCCTTACCCTGTCCTCAGAACTCAAATGGAACCACTATATTGAATCCATAGCAAAATCTATTGCTAAGAAGGTTGGGTCACTATGTCGATCCAGGATGTTTTTTCCACCTGAATCCATCCTGCATATATACAAGTCAACCATCCGTCCGTGCATGGAGTACTGCTGCCATTTATGGTCAGGTGCCCCTGCCGTTCTCCTCAGTGTTCTTGACAGGCTCCAAAGGAGAGTCTGTAATGTGATAGGTACTGATCTGGCGGCTCGACTGCAGCCACTTCCCCATCGTCGAAATGTGGCCTCCCTTTGTCTGTTCTATAAATACTTTCATGGCTTCTGCTCAGACGAACATAAGTCACTGATGCCTCCTCAACAGGTGTTTACTCCTGCAACCAGACTGGCAACTGGGTCCCGCCCATTCACAGTCAGGTTAGCCAAATGCAGACGACAATTCTACTCCTGCAGCTTCTTCTCTCGCACTTCCTGCCTGTGGAACTCGCTCCCGTATTCTTGCTTTCCTGACGGCTACAACCTCCAGAAATTTAAATGCAAAGTCAATACTCATCTACTAACCACTGGACTCTAGCTCTCTCCCCACCCCTGTATAACCTTCCCTTTCTCTCCACCTATGTATTTGTGATCGCACCTGCTTTCTCAGCTTTCTATTGTTCCTTTCTAACTAGTTTGTACTCCTCACTCTTTTCTAATTAATCTTTTTACATGCATGTAGCCCCCTGCACATCAGTGGCATTTCCACCTTGCTCGGGGTGAAATGATTAATATATATATATATATATATATATATATATATATATATATATAGTATACCGAGTGAGCCAGACAGACCTACCTAGGTTTCACCTAAACGGATCATCAGGGAAAGCTGGCTCCGCTCTATTTAAGTATTGAGCGCTTTTTTGTTAGTTGATTCTTCGTGTCGGGGTTTTTTCTTTGGGCTTCGTGCTGACTCGGTCCGAACTCTTTTGACTGATGTTCATGTACTTAGCTCTTTTTTTTTAAAACCATTTTCAATTCTTCGTAGATCTGTGGAGGGTTTTTCGACACGAGTATAGTTATTATCTCCGTTAGATAGCCGATTGCTTTTTACCCAGGATTGAAACCCTGCCGAATTGGCGTCAGTCAGCGATTCTACCTCTGAGCTACGGGCGCTCGGTAGAAGGAGGCAGACCTTTTAGCGTGTATATTATCATTATACATGCCCAATAGCTGAGAGTGTTCTAATTCATTGCTGAATGAACGATGTGTAAATGTCAGAGTAGCTACCGTTTTTCAAAGTCTACGATTCCTCCAGAGTGCTCAATCAGGGTGTGAGAGCGTATGTGTGTGTGTGTGCGTGTGTGTGCGTGTGTGTGCGTGTGTGTGTGTGTGCGTGTGTGTGTGTGTGCGTGTTGAGCTGTCCAATCGATTGTTGATAAGATAGATCAGAACATCGAATCAGTCGATATGAAAGGAATTAGAACGACATATCAGTATTGGGCTTATTCACTTATTCTTCCGGTGTCGTTTGGTGTTTGTTCAGATCTCGTGAAAATGACGGCCTTCCTTTCACGTTGCTCCCGAGGGATGCTTTCTGAATCAAATGAAAGAAATTAAAAGGAAGTCCCTTAAGAATGCATAAAAAAAAGCGACAGTGGCGTAGAAACTGACAAACATTTGAAAGAATTAAATAAAATGATCTGAATAAAAATCAATAAATACGAAGATTTCTCCGTCAAGAAAATGTGCTACCTTTTTGTCGAATGAGATGATGTTAGCGCGCGGGAAAAGACTGAATTCTGATTTCTTAAAAAAAAAAAACAACGTGATGTGTGCTTTTCCCGACCGCAGATAAATAATTTTGGATTTTCTGTGAATGTGGATCGCAACCTCTGTTTTTTTTTTATTTAGAAAATAAAAGGTTGTGGTGCGAATATCAAAAATGGAAACCAAATTATAAGAAAAGAGTTAAAATCCAAACAAAAAAAAAAAATTCGACTTAAAGAAAAACATTTATCGTTTCTCACTGTAAGCGGCAGCAACGAATTCAAAATGGACGTCAAGGCTGCTCTCATTGGCAATGTGGAAACATGTATGATTAGATTCTATTAGGAATAGATAACTGTGCAAGTGTTACAAGATTAAAAGATTGAATTCTAGCTCCTATTCAGATGCCATTCAGTCAGTTAAGTGCCATACCTGAAAACACGTTTGAGCGATCATGTCTCTGACTGGACAGAAGGCAATATGTTGCCATTGCTTTCTGTGTTAGATTGGTTGCTAGTCAAAGCTATAGAGCCCAGTCTGTCCTGTTATTTAGCCCATAACTGGAGGGAAGAGACTGATTAATACCTTTCACACAGATGCATTAATATCTCTAAATAGTTCTTACAAAAAATATTGTTGTGGCTTTAAATAAATTGTAAAATGTTCTTCTTCTTCTATGTGCCCTGTCCCTTCAGGACGTAGGCGATCATGGTTCTCCACGTCTCCCTATCCCTTGTGGCTCTTAGTATGTTTGCTCCTGTTGCTCCTGGCAACCCCCGTTCCGTCATCCACCTGATCAGGCCCTGCAAATATGTTATCCGCTGCCTTCCTCTGTCTCTCCTTCCTTCTATCTGTCCAGTCAGTATTAACTGAAAAGACAAGGAAAAGACATGATGATGTTAAACTCTATCGTGTCTCTTCAGGACGTGGTCGATCATGGCCCTCCACTATTTCTTATCACTTGTAGTTCTTAGTAAGTTTTGTGATTTTGCTATCTCTCCTAATATCTGTACTGTTTACCATTTACAAATGCTCGTTAAACAAATTCTTCGCTGATTTTACTGTCTCTCATTCTTCGACTCTCTTCTTCATCGGAGATTGTCTAACATTCAGTACCGCATAGGAGGACAGATATTACATAATTAACCATATTTTTGTTTCTAAAGACATTTTCCCTTGCCTTACAGAGAGATAGCGGATATTGTTGGTGTCAGCCTTTCAATTGTCAGTTGCGTCATCAAGACGAAGAGACAAACTGGATCCGTCAGTCTAAAACGTAAAAGAAAATACAGTTGGAAGATAAAAACAAGGCCAAGAGACGACGTATATGTGACCAGAGAACGTGTGAAATATCCTAGGAAGACATTATTCGTTTTGTTTCAATTAATTTGCGCAAAGATGTATCTCTGTTCATATCAATCTCTGTATCCCAGTCTCTTCATATCTATCTATCTATCTATCTATCTATCTATCTATCTATCTATCTATCTATCTATCTCAGACTGAATTTATCTATCTATCTATCTATCTATCTATCTATCTATCTATCTATCTATCTATCTCAGACTGAGTTTATCTATCTATCTATCTATCTATCTATCTATCTATCTATCTATCTATCTATCTAATCTCATCTATCTATCTATCTATCTATCTATCTATCTATCTATCTATCTATCTATCTATCTCAGACTGAATCTATCTATCTATCTATCTATCTATCTATCTATCTATCTATCTATCTATCTATCTCAGACTGAATCTATCTATCTATCTATCTATCTATCTATCTATCTATCTATCTATCTATCTATCACAGACCAAAACGTAAAGGAAATTTCGGTCGGAAGAGAAAAACAATTCCAAGAGATGTGGTATACCTGATCAGAGAAAGTGTGAAAGATTCGAGGAAGACATTTCTTGTTTTGTTTCAATTAATTTACACAAGAGTGTAGCAATTCATTGCCTTTTCTTTATTTGTATTGGAATTTTCCTGTTTGTTTATACTTTCCTTAGCTTTTGGAAGACACGAGAGTGTTAGATTGAAAACGTTTTACAATGAAGAACTTATTAAAACTGATGTAATGAATAGGTAACGAATACGTATACACCTTGGTTCCTCGTCACTGGAATGTGATTGGTTGATGCCAGTCATAAATACGGACGTCCAGAGTGAGCGAGATAGATCTAGAGATCTTTCCACCAGCGGTTTATTGGTCTACTACCATTGTCTACGCTTACGTCTCAGGATACTGCATACGACGATTACGTCTACGCACTAGATTGACCTTCTCGGTTACATTTGCCTTAAACACTTAAGAACCCCGTATATATATATATATATATATATATATATATATATATATATATATATGTTTTTCTTTAATCCGAAGTGGAAGAGTAGGAAAGTAAATTCCATGAACCTGATCCTAATCAATATTTAAAATTTTTAACATTAAAAAGTGATTCAAGCAGGGAGCTCAATGTATTAGGAATACAGAGCAAATATAAATTAGAGAAAACTTTCAAAATTCAAAGGTGTCGGATGTGCATTTCGACATAGGATCTCTAATAGAGACATTGTTTTTTCCAAATGGCGAAGGCCCTGGGGTAGAGTGTGGAGGGGTTTTAGGTTAACAACGGTCACAAAGTAGAAAAGGACAGAGCTGGTAGTCGCGGGGTTACAGGGTGTTGAAACGGTATATTTAGGAAGGGGAGGAATAGGAGTTCTTATTTTATAAAGATAGACAACTAAATGAGTTAAATTAGTTTTTTAAGGTTAATATTTTGGGCTGTTTGAAAAGGTGTAATTAGGCGAGAAGGAATGGGTTTCAATATAAGATTTTAAAATTTTTTATTTAATTTTATTTAATTAAACCTTTTAGGTAGAAGCGAGTTAAATGCCAATTACAGGAAGTTATCAGTTTAAAAATTATTAGAGATTTTCTCTAATAATTTTTAAACTGATAACTTCCTGTATATTCTGAATAACTTTTCTCTATATTAGAGAAAAACTATTAGAGAAAAAAATATGATGTTTGTCCCTTTTTCCCTGTTTAGAATTGAGATTCCTGTTCCTTCTAAAGTCTATTTTTGATTCCCTTTCACTTACAGAATCTTCTTGCAGTTTAATCTCATTATCACTTTGCTTTGGATGACTCGATTAAAGTGACTCTCTCTGATTATAAGTTTTATTTTCGTTTTCCTTTTCATACGTGTGTCATCCATTGTAGTCTCAGCATCCTTCAGCAGAGCCACATCTTGTTACCTCGGGACTCTTCTTCATCTGTAGGAAGATTGTCCAGCATTTCCTGCCATATAGGAAGACTGACATAAAATAAAAAATGGAAGAAAGTGTTTCTCTACAGTTTCTTATTGCATCGTCGGAAAGATACTTCTAAAATCTACTTGATCAATAGATTTCTTCCGCCATCTAAAAGTCGTCGTGTAATGGTTAGCGAGGTTGTTTTTCTGCGCTACTACCTGAAATGGTCTCAAAGAAAAGTGTTTTTTTTATTTGGTATTCGTTTTATTAAGAGTGACAGCTTGGCTTCTAAGAAGCAGAAAGGGGGAATGACATCACAGGAACTCATGTTGAATGTTGACTAATCATCCCTCCGCGAGTGGTATTAGCCGTTCGCAAGCCTGGGTGCGGGAGGCATATTGACACTTCTGAATATTTGTGAGCCTCTGTTGTATTCGCATCGTTTTGGACTTATATTCAAAACCCAGATAAAGGCAATTCTTCACTGTCAGAATATCCCGCCCACGAGGCACTCCGCCTAATCCTTGACCATTGTGGCCTTAACTTTCGCATTCTGTAGCATTATGTCAAATATGACTAAATAGTGAGTTCGAGCTTCTTTGGGTACTCCGCACTTTCGAACTTGTGCCATAGGCAAACTACGCTTTAAAAATTACGTTTTAAAAATTATTTACTTCATACCTAGTCGAGTATTCTTGCTATTCACCTCGAGGTTCTCAACAAAATCCAGTGAAGATCTGCAATATAACTGATCATGGTTTGGCATCTCGACTTCAGTCAATTTCTCACCGATGTGACTTAGCTCTGTCTTTTCTAGAAACATTTCATAGTAATATTTTTCTGTTTCCCCGTACACGTAAATTTAAGTCACACCCTTTTACCGTTGAAATGATTAAATGTAACCGTTACTTTAATCAACGAATTTGAGGTCCTCACATCTTCATCAGACAAGGCTGAATCCAACAACCCAACATTTGATTCATCTGGGGTATCCGCACCCGACTTCCCACCTAGAACTGACGCTCAACAGAATGACGTTCACATTACTCCTTCACTTGTTTCTCACATAATTTTAAAGCTTGATCCCCGTACGGCAAACGGAGGTGACGGAATCTCCATCATTGTCCTGAAGAAATGTGTCCCTGAACTCTCCTCTGTCTTCTCCAAACACTACAACTACTGCCACTCTGCTTCTTGCTTCCCTACCTGCTGGAAGTCCTCCTTTGTATTTCCTGTATTTAAGAATGCTGGAGAACCTTCAGACCCTTCTAATTATTGACCTATCAGCCTTCTATCAATGTTTGATAAAGTGCTCCATGCTATTGTTAATGCTGATGTGGTTCAACATTTCACAGCCAACGGACTCTTCTCTGATAAACAGTATGGTTTCCACTTCACCAGGTCTACTATTGATATGTTAACAACTATCACAGAGTATATATAGCAGACTCTCGATAAGAAGAGCGAAGATTGAACTGTTGCACTAGATATCTTCAAAGCATTTGGCTGAGACTGGCATGCTGGTCTTCTACGCAAGATAACTATGGTATAACTGGACATGTGTTCGACCTAATTCAGTCTTTCCTTTCAAATCGCATAATGAAGACAGTATTGAATGGGCATGTTTCCAGATACTAAAGTACTTACCCCAGTCCACATCCTATCATGCAAACTCCGGTGTCCCTCAAGGATTTATTCTAAGTCGTACGCGTTTTATGATCTTTATAAACGATCTCCCTGATGTAATCAGATCCCAAGCAGGTATTTATACTGACGATGTAACTATTTACTCTCGTCTCGATAAGAAATCTGCCGAGGCTGACAAAGCAAACTTCGCTGCTGATCGTGAAAAGAACCTCCAATCTGTGGTGGATTGGGGTAAAAAATGATTAATAAATTTTAATGCTTCCAAAACGAAGCTGCTATCACTTAACCACCATAGACAACCGCTCCTACCCACCACCATTAAAATGAATCATGTTAGTCTGCCTGAAAGCAAAACACTGCCTAAAACTATCAGCCGACCACAAGTGGAATGACTACATTGAATCCATAGCTAAATCTGCTGGCCGGAAGGTTGGTTCCCTTTAGCCTCCCCAAAAGCAAAACACTGCGCCTCTTCGACCTAAAACTATCAGTCGACTTCAAGTGGAATGACTACATTGAATCCATAGCTAAATCTGCTGCTCGGAAGGTTGGTTCCCTTTGTAGGGCAAGAAAGATTTTCTCGTTTAAATCCATTTGGCACATATATAAATCTACCATCCGCCCGTGCATTGAATACTGCTGTCACATATAGTCGCGTGTCCCTGCTGTTCATCTCGGGATTATTGACAAAATCCAACGAAATATCTGTAATGTAATTGTTCCCGACCTGGTAACTCAACTCTAGTCACTTTCTCACCGACGTAATGTGGCTTCCCTCTGTCTATTCTACAAATACTTTCACGGCTTCTGCTCGGATAAGCATAGCATCCTAGTGCACCCTACGTGAATTTAGTCGAGCTGCTAAACTAGCGGCTATGTCTCATCCTTTTACAGTGAAACCAATCAAATATAACCGCAACTTCTATTCTCTCAGCTTCTTTTCCCTCACTTCCTGCCTGTGGAATTCCCTTCCGTAAACTTGTTTCCCTTACAGCTACAATCTAAACTTATTTATAAATGGAACTTTTTCTCTGTGTGTGTGTGTGTCTGTGTGTGTGAGTGTGTATCCGTTACCTATAGACTCCGAAATGGCTGAACCGATTTTCTTGAAAATTTACACAGTTGTACTATAAGCGTCTGCGAGTGTTCTTAGTTAGGTTTTGAGTCGAGGTACCCCCGATAAATATCGAAAATCGATAATCGAAAAAATCGTGTTATAGAAGAAGTGGTCCGATTTTAATCAAATTTTAATACACTCATAGACAAAGACATAAGAACCAATATTCAGAAGTTCGAAGGTTGCAGTTCTTACAATAGTGCAGAAAATCGATAATATATATATATATATATATATATATATATATATAAAAGTCAAAATGTTTGTGCGTGTGTCTGTTTATCTACCTGTATGTCTGTATTTTTTCAGCCCTTTTATTTTAGTTTTTGCTTTGGGTTTGGCTCTAAGTAGGTATAATTGTATTTCTTAGTCTCAGCCATGATAACATTTACTCAGAGGACTTATTTAGCCTTCAAAATTCAGTTTACGGCGAAAAAATCTTATTTGATATCGATACCAGGAAATCAAGATTTGACTTACATCCATTCATTTTTCTTTCAGTCTACGGTTTCGCTTTTAGTCTTTCGTGCCAACGTCCAAAGAGTCTGAACTCCAGGACCATGGATTAGTTTTAAAGCTTTCATAACACCCGAGCAACGCCGGGCGATACTGCTAGTATATATTAGGTACGATTGGTAAATTGTCGCAATTATTTTATTATTTCAAATATTCTTTATGCTGAGTCTGAGCTCCAGGACCATGGATTAGTTTTAAAGCTTTCATTACACCCTAGCAACGCCGAGCTATACTGACAGTCTCCAATAATTTAAACGCAAAGTCACTTGCCATCTCTTATCTTCACACATCCTTTCCCTGACAACCCTTGTTTCGAGTTCTTCTTCCTTTACACTCCACTCTCATGCAGCCCTTTTCACACCTGTATTCTCATCCTTTTCTTACTCATTCTCTGACTCCCCTGTAATTCGTTCCTCTTTCTCATCACTGATCTCTTATGTAACCCCTGCGCACCAATGCCAGTTCTGCTTTGCTTGGGGTGAAATGATTATAAAAAAAATAAAACTTCAATTCCAACAGTTTCATTTCTCGCACTTCCTACCTCTGGAACTCCCCATTGTTTACTGGCTTCTCTGATAGCTACAATCTCAAAATTTATTAATTGCAACGTCAGTTGCCATCTTCTATTTTTTTGAATCCCGTTAATTTTCATCCTTTCTTCAATAGCCGCCGTTCTCAGAATTTTCTCTCAAAGTAACCCCGTGCGAACTAGTGGGGGTCCTGCGATGCTTCCGGTGAAAAGTTAAAAAAATAAAAATATTTTCATTAATCGGTTACGGGCTTATTAGTGTGAGTATTTCAGCAGGTAAAACTGTCTGCATCCAGACAGGTAACGAATTCAGTTTTACAAAGATAGAAAGGGGCGTAAGACAAGGATGAGTTTTTTCACCGGATCTATTCAACTTGTACAGCGAGACTATTTTAAGGACCCTACATATTATGTCAGCATTCGAGATCGGAGGTCATAATTTGAACAACATAAGATACGCAGATGATACAGCTGATTGTAGACACAGAAAGGAAACTACAAGACCTCCTATAGAAGGTAGCTGAAGAGAGTAACAAGAAAGGACTATAAATAAACTGTAAGAAAACCGAACGTATGGTCATCAGCAAAAAGAGCAGCCCAGAATGCTAAATACAGGTACAAAAGTTTAAATATCTGGGAAGTGTTCTAAGTGGAGATGGAAAGTGCGATACAGAAATCCGAAGGCGAATTGGCATGGCGAAGGAGGCATTCTAGAAGGTGAGTAGAGTATTTAGATACGGGAAACTTTCACTAGAAACAAAGAAGAGAATACTGGATTGCTATGTGATGTCAGTTCTTCAATATGGCAGTGAATGCTGGACAATATCATCAAAGATGAAGGAAAAACTTGAAGCAACTGAAATGTTGTTCTACAGAAGCATACTGGATATAAAGTGTGGGATCAGTTCCATATTACAATCATTATGTAAACTGACCCCTCACTTTGTGGTCACAGCAGTTTCTATACATTTATATTCCTGAGATCCAAAAGCACAAGGATGCATTCCAGGAGCTTAGAAGAGTATTAAGAGACAGGAAACATTCACTAAAAACAAAGAAGAGAGTACTGGATTGCTATGTGATGTCAGTTCTTCAATATGGCAGTGAATGCTGGACAATATCATCAAAGATGAAGGGAAAACTTGAAGCAACTGAAATTTGGTTCTACAAGAGAATGCTGCGGATATCGTGGACCGAGCATGTGAGCAATGATGAGGTTTTGGAAAGGATGGAAACGAAAAGGAATTTAATACTGAACACCAGGAAGGGACAACGGATATGCAATGAGGAAGGAGGGCATGGAGAATCTGATACTAACAGGTCACATAGATGGAAAAAGAGACAGAGGAAAGCAACGCATAACATATTCGAAGGGCCTGAGCAGGTGGATGACAGATCTGGGATTGAGTGGTGTTACAGGAGAAAGTGTGCTAAGAGCCACCAGGAATAGAGAGACGTGGAAGGCTATGATCGTCTACGTCCTGAAAGGACAAGGCACACAGAAAAGATTTCAGCAGTCTAACTAAATTCTCCTGTTCTAATACTTTTGTTTAGTGTCTAAAATGTATCTTTCAATCTTTCACTGCGTCATTGAATATCAGTGTCACATATTCTCGTTTGTGTGTTAAAAAATTTCCCAGATCAATAAATTCATTTTATTTGAACACAGATGCACACACACACATATATATATATATATAGTTTTTTTCCTCGTAATATAGATCAATTCAATGTTTATGGAGGGACTATAATTTAGTTATGAATATGAAATTTTAAAATTAAATTAAGGATGTTTTGAGAAATTACCTGCATTGCTCCTCTTATGTAAAAATTTAATTTAACTACAATTAGAATTTCTTGCGATGTATCAGTCTCTCGAGCTGTCTTAGGTTTGTTCATATCTATGACGCTACGTCTTGGCCTGAAGCTAGTTTTAGCGTGGTTAGTCTAGTTGACCATGCTATTAAGTAGTGAGCTCGAATCTCACTGAATGCTCAAATATATCTGGAAGAGTGGTAGACTTTGTAAACAGTAGCTACTCCGGCATTTACGCACCGCTCATTCGATAATGAGTTGGAGCACTCTAGCTATTGGGCGTGTTTATACGCGCTAAAAAGCCTGCCTTCTTCTACCGGACGCTTGTGGCCTAGGGGTAGAATCGCCGACTGACGCCAATTCGGTCGGGTTTCAATCCTGGGTTAGAAAGCGACCGGAGTCTAAGCCGTACTGATGAGCTGTAATACAGCGAAACAGATCTGTCTGCGGGTGACTATAGTATATATATATATATATATATATATATATATATATATATATATATAGTTATGTCTTGAAGGCTGTCATAATGCGTTTAGTAAAATAAAGGAAGGGAAAGAAATTTTGGGGTATTACCTATTTATTATACATTAATATTTCGAGATCAAAATCTCATCTTCAGAATGGCAGAGGAGCATGTGTCTGTCTGAGTGAGCCCGTGCCTTTCAAGGAATGGTCATTCCTTGTTGCTGCTGTCATTAATTGTACTGTGTGCTTGTGTGTGTAAGTGTGTTATAGCATGTGTGTGTGTGTAATTGTGTTGGAGCATATATGTATGTGTGTGTGTGATTGTGTTAGAGCATGTATGCGTGTGTGCATTGTGACAGCCTTCAAGACCCAACTATACACCTAATATACACAATGCCTCAAGCAAATTACAAAACTTTACTATATATATATATATATATATATATATATAAATGTTTCGAGGTACAAAATTTGTATATCGCCCGGTTCACACTCCACCCACGTCTATTGAACAGGTGAAAAGGCTCATCCTTTGTTCCCTGTTTAGGATGTGGTTTCCGGCTTTCTTTTTTCCAATATTTTCACTCTTTTTTAGCATGCAAAAAATAGTGTTATAATATATTTTTTACTTATATATTTAGTTTATATTTTTTTTATGTTTATATTTATATTCTAATTGAATTAATTCACGTTTGTCTGACTGTTTGTCTGTCTGTCTGTCTATCTTTTTTCGTGACCAAGATATCTCAAAATCCTCTGAAATGATTCAGATCAAACTTTCAGGCTTGATAGTCGCATGAGTGGCACAAACTGATTACATTTTGGGGCGAACCTGTACGACATTACCACCACCTGTAAATTTGTTAATTATCTTTTTTTTTTACTTTTTTCTGTGCATTCGTATCGATTAGTACATAAAGTTCCCGATCTTTAAAGAAAATTTCGAAAAAATTCAATATTTAAAGATTTTTAGTGGGTGCTCAGTTTCTCATACAACATTATAGTAAATCGATCCTCCATTTCGGAAACACTCTCTTCGAGTTGTCCTTTTTCTTTTGTTTTTCCAAAACTTGTAGGAAATTAATGAAAAAAATCCTTCCGGAAATATGTCATTATTCAGATTTTTTTAGAATAGGAATTGTATTTTTAAATTATTTTTTTTAATATTTGTTTTACATGTCATATTTTTCATTTCAAATTTTTGTTTACAACAGGAATTATTTTAAAGAACTCTTTCCAAAACTTTTTTTTAATCTTTCAAATAACTTATTTTTTATTAATATGAAGTAGGGATAATTACAAATTTTCCATGGGTTTGTCGATCTTCAAATTGTAAGCTTCTCTATACATGGTCTCAGCGACATCAAAGCGACCCCCAACGTGAGTGTTTACAAAATGGGGGATCGATTTATTATAAGGTTGTATGCGAAACTGAGCACCCCCCAAAATCTTAAATAATGAATTTTTTTCCAAAGTTTTTTTTTTGATAATCGGAAAGTTTAGGGTCTAATCGATGATATTGCACTGAAAATAGTAAAAAAAAAAAAATTATATATATATATATATATATATATATATATATAATAATCAACAAATTTACAGGTGGTGGTAATGTCATGCAGGTCTGCCGAGTTTGGATCCTATCCAGTCCTGGATAAAGTTTCTGGTTTATTTTTCTTTATTAAAAAAAAAAAAAAAGAAAAAGAAAAAATACGTTTCAAATACTAAATAGTGAATCAACACTGAGTTACCTCCCTTGTTTTATTTTTAGTGTGCATTTAATTTTAAGTGCGATTGAGTTCATTTTTCGCATTTTCTCTTTTAAGAACGTTCAGGTTCATTGTAATTCTTCTTTCTCATGTTAATGATCATCTCTTGCTAATCGCGGAGATGATGTCGGTATTGTCTTGTTATTATATTGATAATTATTTATATTTATTTACATTTATATTTATATAGATATAAATATGTTACGGAAATTAACGAAGATTAACGAAACTTGGTTATAAACAACTGACAATTTTAAATGAAAAGATTTGTTTGAACATTATTTTTGATCGATAATCGTATTTAAGTAGATATTCTGTTTATAATCAAACTGTATTATATAGTTATTTATAACGGCCTGATTATTTACGATAATCATCATGTTACGGAAATTAACGAAGATTAACGAAATTGATTATAAACTGCCGATAATTTGAAATGATTTGTTTGAACATTATTTTTGATCGATACTCGTATTTAAGTAGATATTCTGTTTATAATCAAACTGTATTATATATTTATTTCTACCGGCCTGATTATTTACGATAATCATCATCTAACGGAAATTAACGAAGATTAACGATTTACGATTATCATCATGTTACGGAAATTAACGAAGATTAACTAAATTGGTTATAAACAACCAACAATTTGAAATGATTTGTTTGAACATTATTTTTGATCGATACTCGTATTTAAGTAGATATTTTGTTTATAATCAAACAGTTTAAAATATTGATTTCTACCGGCCTGATTATTTACGATAAATTTTTATAACGATTCGAACCTACGACCCCTATCCACATAGAGGAAGCTACCATGTGATCTTGCGAGTCTTAGACCTCTCGACCACGCATGACGAAGTCAAATTAAGCCTATAACACAATTTTCGAATTCATCGTAATAATCATCTCTGCTCTGAAATGTATCGTAATGTCAACAAATGTAATGATGTTACGGAAATGAACGAAGATTAACGGAACTTGGTTATAAACAGACGACAATTTGGAATGATTTGTTTTCAATATTATTTTTCGATCGATACTCGTATTTAAATAGATATTCTGTTTACAATCTTATATAGATATCTAAATGAGTTTATACATATTTAATATATATATATATATATATATATATATATATATATAATTTATAATTATTAATACAATTTATCAAACAATATTTATAATAAAATAATTGAATTTGCTTAATGTAATTCGAAATTAGAAAATTAGGCCCTTTGTTCGTGACAGGCGATTTGAAATAACAAAAAAGTGTGCGCCTTGTTTCAGACAGATAATCTGAAATACGAAAAGGTTGTCTCTGGTTCGAGGCAAAAAATATATGAAAAGCAAATCCTTTGTTACAGACGGGCAATTTCTAAAGAGGAAATCTCGTCTAGTTTCTGTCAGACAATTTGAACTAAGTAAAGCTTGTCACTTATTTGTGAAAGCCAATTTGAAGCAAGGAAACCGAATCATTTGTTCGACACAGACAATTTGAAATAGGAAGTCTTTATCCCATTCTGGTGCCATACAAGTTGAAATAAGTAAACCTATGCTTTATTCGAGGAAGTCTATTTTAAATTAGAGAATTCTGTCGCTGTTTCGAGGCAGTGAGTTTGAAATAATCAGAAGGTGTCCGGTGATGAGAAGGTGTCCGGTGATGAAGACAGATAATTTGAAATAAACAGATATAGTCTCTTGTTTGAGTCCGACGATTTGAAATAGAAAAAAGCGAACCCATTGTTTGGGACAGTCATTTTAAAATTAGGAGAACGAACTGCTGTCCCTTTTTCGTGACAGACAACAGGTAATAAATAATGCTTTCCTTTATTCTGTAGGGGCGTCAGTGATGCTTGTCGATGTGGCCTTATGCCAAACACGTCCTAAGCCCCCATAATTTAAATATCAGAAGGTTGAAAAGATCCTGAAATAAATAAAAAGTTTCGTTTGTACATTAAAGTAAAGTTTTATTAACAGAATAACAAAACTGTAAGAAGACAAATATAAGTGAAATTTTGTTAACTAAGCACTATAACATATTTGGGAAAAGAAAAATGTTCATAGAGAAAATGGATGTAGTTTTTTAAATAAAATTGTTCAAAGAGAAATGTAAGTATCAAAATGTCCGACAGAAATTAAGAGTTCGTGGTTGATAATTGATAGTAGAAGAATATAAAGACAGTAGGTTGGCGACAGGGCGAGAAAGAATGTAAAAAAATAAAGAAATTGTACTTACAGTGTCCTGTTGTTGTTGTTGTTGTTGTTGTTTTCTTTGGCGGCATGGAGTGAAAACGAGGAAGAAGTAGAATGAATTTGTGACGCGCCCTTACGTCCAGGTCGACTTCTTGAAATTTCTTTTGTTACATTGCCACAAGCCTGTTAGCTAACCACTCCCATGCTGACGAAATTTGACCGGTCAAGATTGTCGTTTAAGTAGTGGATTTGTCATGTGACCGGCTCCAGCAGGCATTTTCTTCTGTAGGTGTGAAAAAAATTTGACTAACGTCATATATCAATTTTCGATTTCCTATCCAATCAGGAGCCAGATTTTTTCTTTTCACACTGACTTGTGAAATTTGCCTTGATCTGTTTTTTTCCAAAATGTTTTTATTCGTTTGAATCCGATTTTGCACGTGTGTAATTTTACTTTTCAAACTGACTTGTGAAATTTGCCTTGGTCTGAGTTTTTCCAAAATGCTTTTAGTCGTATGGATCCGATTTTGCGGATGTGTAATCTTGCTTTGTGTTTTTTAGTTAGCTGTTAGATGATATAGGATTTGTATACTATAGTTCCCTTTATTAAGAATCTCAAGTGCACAGGGCGGTAAATAAAAATTTACAATGATTCATAAAGCAGAGATGTCCGTAGCTCAGCAGTCGACAAAATAAAAAAAAACGTGTTTATTGTTTGAGATAGACATGAAAAAAAGAAGAAAAAAACATCTCTAGTTCCTGACTGACCACTGGGGATTACAGAAGCTTGTCTCTTTTTCGTGATAGACAATATGAAACAAAAAACATTTGTCGATTTTTCAAGAAAATAATTTCTCTTTTTCTTCACAGACAATAGAATATAAGAAAAATTTTTCACTTCTTTGAGACAAACAATTTTAAATAGAGAACACTCGACTTGTTCGAAACTTACAATTTCAACAACAACAAAAAAAAAAGAAATCATGTTCCTTTATCAAGACTGACAATAGGAAATAAAGAACGATTGTTTTGTTTGAGAGAAACAATATAAAATAAGAGAAGCTTTTCAATTGTTTGTGACAGACAATATGAAATAATGAAAGTATGTTCCAAATTCGTGACAGACAATATGAAAATAGGTAAGATTGGCTATTGTTCACGAGAGAAAATATAAAATAAAAAAAAACTTGTCCCGTATCCGTTAAAAACAATGTGAGAAAATGAAAGATTATTCATTGTTCGTGACAGACAATAAGAAAAAAGGAAAGATTGTCCTTTGTTCGTGACAAGCAATATAAAATAAGGAAAGCTTGTTTCTTGTGCTTGAGAGACAATATGAAATAAGGAAACATTTTCAATTGTCCGAGACAGACAATATGAAATAAGAAAAGCCTGTCCCTTGTTCGTGATAGACAATACGGAATAAGGAGAGCTCGTCCCTTTTTCGTGACAGACAATATGAAATAAGAAAAGCTTGTCCCTTATTCGTGACAGACAATATGAAATAAGAAAATCTTGTCCCTTGTTTGTGACAGACAATATGAAATAAGAAAATCTTGTCCCTTGTTTGTGACAGACAATATGAAATAAGAAAAGCTTGTCCCTTGTTCGTGACAGACAATATGAAATAAGAAAACCTTGTCCCTTGTTTGTGACAGACAATATGAAATAAGAAAATCTTGTCCCTTGTACGTGACAGACAATATTAAATAAGGAAAGCTTGTCCCTTGTTCGAGACAGACAATATGAAATAAGAAAATCTTGTCCCTTGTTCGTGACAGACAATATGAAATAAGAAAATCTTGTTCCTTGTTCGTGACAGACAATATGGAATAAGGAGAGCTCGCCCCTTTTTCGTGACAGACAATATGAAATAAGGAAAGCTTATCCATTGTTCGAGACAGATAAGATGAAATAAGAAAATATTGTCTCTTGGTCGTGACAGACAATATGAAATAAGAAAAGCTTGTCCCTTGTTCGTGACAGATAATATGAAATAAGAAAATCTTGTCCCTTGTTCGTGACAGACAATATGGAATAAGGACAGTTAATTTCCCGTATTGAAGAAATGATAAAAGATGAACGACATTCAAGAAGATAGAAGATGGCAATTGACGTTGCATTTAGGTTTTTAGAGATTGTAGCCCTCAAGGAAGGAAGTCAATAAACGGAAGTTATACAGGCGCGAAGCGCTAAAAAGGAAATTTTTGCTGTAGAAGAGGCGGTTAAATTTAACAGTAAAAGGATAGAACCTAGATGCCAGTTCAGTAGCTCACTTAAATTCATGGGGACGGGGCACCAGAAAATACAAGCTCATCACAGCAGTTGCGACAAAAATGTTTATAGAAAAGACAGAGGGAAGCCACGTAACGTCGGTGAAGAAGTCACTAAAATCGAGATTCCAGGTCAGGACCGATCCTTCTTTGCATTTTGTCGTTAATCTCGAGATGAATAGCAGGAGTACCCGACTAGATATTGCAATAGTATTCAAAGACCGGATGAGTAGAAGGTTTATAAATATGCAAAATGAGTTCTGACGAAAAAACTTTCTGGTCCGACAGAGTGACGCAACCTTTCCAAAGATAATCCTCGGTATGACAATAAACTGCATCCGGCAGCAAGGTCTCTGATTGAGAGGTTGTGAAGAGCATGGAACCACATCTTAATTGCTGTTGTTTCCAGGTCCACCTTCATCCGGGGTGGTAGCATCTGTTAAGGTCCCAACTATTGGCAAATAGCTTATTTCCAAATTGAGGTCAAAATCCTATGAAAGTATAAAAATAGACTTTTATAGTAAAAATTTCCAAAAATACATTTTTGAAGGAAAAAAATATTACCAGCAATATATTTTGGGGGAAAAATACATACCAGCGATGCATCTACTCTCAACAAAAACCGCTTTACAAAAACTACCATATATTCTATTCATACAAATCTATTTTAAACATCTTGTTGGCATTAAACAACCCATTGATGTTTATATGCTGTGAAACAAACCAAACCAAACCAAACAAAACAAAACCTTTCCAAGATTTGATGTAACTGTTCCACTTCAGGTTGCATGAAAAATTGCAGGCTTAGAGTGTTGCTCTCTAAGAGACTAGCGTCATCTATACTGAAAGGTGAGACCAAGAAGGCCGAATGTATTGCTTTCAAGGAGATTTGCACTAGCCATGCTAATGTCTGGCAGGAAATTTTCTCTATGGTGATTAAAGGAGAACAGTTTTGTTTTGAAGGCATTAAAATTGTAAAAGCCATTTCTTGCTCCAGTTAACCACTGACTGGAGGTCCGTTTCAAGAGCAGTAGCAAGGTTTAGTTTGTCATCTTTGGTAGATTTCTTATTGAGACCGGAGTAAAAAGTAGTGTCATCTGCATAGATCCTCGAGATGAATAGCAAGAGCACCTGATCAGATATGGTAACAATCTTCAATACATGGACGAATGGTAAATTTATAAACTTGCAAAATTGATTCTGATTAGAAAAACTTTTGGGCATAACACAGAGACCATAACCCTTTGAACAGTAGATGGATTTATAGATCCGATATATTCGTTCCACTTCAGAACAGTTAAAAATGTAAGGCCAAGGAGACACAATGTGTTGTTCTGAAGGAGAGTTACATCAGCCACAGTTTCTATATGGTTATTAAAGAAGAGGCCCAGTCGTGAACAAGTACATTGAAAGCTTTGTTTTAATTGACGTCACGAAAGAAAATTACGGAACGAATTCCAATCCGCACGTTGATAATAGAAAGTTATTCTGTTAGTAAAGTCAGAGTTTCTTGGCTAGAGAGGGAATGCAGAAAGAGATGTTAAGACACCACTGCATGAGCAGAATTGCCAAAAAGAAAGAACTGCATAGCATGACATGAGTCGGGGATAGAAATAAAAAAAGAGATCTAAAAGAGAAGTGTGTCATTCAGGGTTGTGAGAGATTGAGATGTTCAGACTTTGGATGCCAGCAACATTAGTGACAGAGTGTTAATCCACTTGGCATTATAGGCATTTAAGTCACTGAACACGAATATATTTACAAATAAATGTAGGGAAATTAATTGCCTTGTCTGTATTGTCAGAGATAATATTTTGGTAAAGACAGACCGAGAATAGCATTAGCAGTCGGTCGGCAAATGCAGCATGCGTAGGAAGTGAAATGGCGTGGACTGTATAAACGTCTTGCCTCAGGATTTCCCATCGAAGGCACTTGCAAGGACAACCATCATTGTCTGATATGGCACTGCAAGAACCCTACTGTTGATTCGAGCAACCTCTCTAAACGCTAAGCAAGAGTTCGGGCTCCTAATTACCAGTTGGAAGCAGTAATAAAAAAAACTACCAACCTGGTGCACTCATTATGAAGAGGCGTTGTCAGCATTACACAAACCAGAAAAACTGCACCGCTATTCAGGCATGAGAAGAGGAAAGGATTCGGAAACCCTGTCCTAAATAAGTAAAAAGGGATGAGCCTCAACTCCTGTTCAAAAGAAATGGGAGGATTATCTACTAGATATACTGCTAAGTTTTAACTTTATTAAAGGCGAGAAATTCAATACAGATTCAATAAAGGCAGAGCCATACCACTGAAAGAAAAAAAAAACATCCAAAGAACCTCAAATTAGTTTCACTAACTAGTGAAGTAAATTATTTTGAATCGTCGAACTTAATTGGTAGTTGAATTGGCGAAAAAATACAGCTTAATGAAAATAATATATTTTAACATTGAACGGGAAGGGATGTTAGGACAGATCAATCCAATACACAGGCTCAAATAAATAGGTCGTAATGTTTTTTTTAAAGGGGGAAAATAAATTTAAAAATTGGTTTCGAACGAGGAAGTTCTAACAACATTTAAACAAGAACCACGAAGATGCGTCCATTAATACATGCAAATACAGATATAATTAGATACAACGCAGTTAGATATGTGATATCCTTAAGTTTATTTTTACGGCTATGTTTGACCTCCCGGGCAGGCTGCTGCCTTCCACTCCCAAAAGAAGTGTTCTACTGTTATCCCTCTCTCCTTTTTTGACCTTTTCCTAACCTACCTTCCTTACCTCTTCCTTTTCTTTATTAACCTTTATTTCCGGTATTCTAGAATTTCTTCATTTTACGACCGGATGGAGTTGAACAATGCAGTTCTAGTAACCTGCTGAAATAGCTATTCCCCAAACGTAAAATTTGAATCTGCATATGAAATATATGCATAGTCTTTACATTATTCACTGGGGTATATCATTCTCTTCCCTTGCGTAGTAATGCCTTTTTTGGAAGTCATAGATTATCTCCCTCTAACCTGTAAGTTCACCACTGCTGTAGCCTGGTATTGAACTCAAAACTCTTTGCGTCAAGTCACAGGAACTAACCAACGTCTATATACTTAAAGAAAGAAAAATTGAATTTTTGTGACTCATAAGCCTAATGTCAAGCGAGCCTTTTTTTTTTACCAGTGTCCATTTTGCAATTTTTGATATTTCTCTAGTATTTTTGATGTTAATGGTTTTCTCTAGTATTTTTACCAGAGCTCATATTGAAATTTTCAACACTAATGATTTTCTCTGGCATTCCGTATTACTGGATCCCATATTGTGTTTATCTCGATGCTTGGTCTACTTAGGAGATTTTTGTAGTCTAGCATATCTGCTGATTCCTTAAGTTTATGTAGTTTCCAGTGGCGTTCTCTATCTATTATTTCAACTTCATCTCAAAGAGGGCGGTGATCACCTTTCCCCCTCCATATGTGGTCAGTTACGCCTGATTTTTCTATCTTCTCTCGTGTTACGGCCTTGCGATGTTCTTGTAACCTTACCTTAAGTGTGCAGCCTGTTTCTCCTTTATATTTCTTTCCACAACTACATGGAATGGCGTGCACACAGTCCTTAGTCATGTCCTCCTCCGTTGGGGGTATTACTCGGGAGAGGTATCTGCGAAGTGTAGAACCACTTCTGAAGATCGTCCTGATGTTATATGGACCGCAGATCTTTTGTATTTTCTCCAACAACCCCTTCACATAGAGTAGACAGACCAAGACTGTTTTCTGAGAGTTGTTATACTCATGCACCCTCCCTTCCATGTATGTTGGTGTTGTTGTCATGTACCCTGGATAATTGCATAGAGATGAACACAATTTGAGAACCAGTAACACGGACTGCCATAGAATATCATTAGTGTCAAAAATTGCAATAAGAGCCCTGATAAAAATACTAGAGAAAACTATTAACAACAAAAGATAGCAATATGAACTCTGGTAAAAAAAGAGTTCCTGGACATTAGGTTTATAAGTCCCGAAAATTCAGTTTTTCTTGTCCTTAAGACGTTAGTTCCTGTGACTTGATCCAAAGAGTTGTGAGTTCAATACCAGGCTACAACAGTGGTGAACAAGTAACTTGCAGAGTTAGAGGGTGATAACTCATGACTAACAAAAGATGCTCAACGCCAGGAATAAGAATCATATACTCTAGTGATTGTAATAAAGGGGTCAGTTCGAAATGTCTAGCACCTGAAGAAAGCCGGAGCATACAACGGCTGAAACGTCGTACAAATGGTAACAAAGATGAGGACAATAGTCCGAATAATATTAATACTCTAAATACTTACTCATTTCAGAAATATATATATATATATATATATATATATATATATATATATATATATATATATATGAAATGATTTGTCTGAACATTATTTTTTGTTCAAATTGTCGGTTGTTTATAACCAAGTTTCGTTAATCTTCGTTAATTTCCGTAAAACACACACACACGCACACACACACACACACACACAGACACACACACACATATACATACATATATATATATATATTGTGTGTATTTTGGCAGCATTTTTTCATTAATGCAGGTTTCATTGAATAATATAGATAAGTTTTGTCTATTAACACACCATCACCACCTTGAAATATAAATGGAGCCTTGTGAAAAGGCAAATTGAAATAGCGAAAGATCAGACGGTATGAACGGATCCTACACAAAATTAATAGACAAAACTTGTCTATATTATTCAATGAAACCTGCATTAATATATATATATATATATATATATATATATATATATATATATATATATATATATATATGATTGTGTATTTGAGCAGCAGTTCCCCTTTTATAGAAATTCCATTTAAAGCGACTGACAAGTTACTGCGACCTACTATTTTATTCAGTTTTTCTTGTGTTCTTATAAGTGATTTCTTTTCTAGACATTAAGTGCGTGAACAGTTCGAATTTTCTGCATATCCAAGCACATTCGTTTATTCTACGAACCATTATCAAAGATTTTTTTTACCGAATGAGTAGATGTTTATATATATATATTTTTTTTTAGAGCGATAGCAATCTAGTTTTTATTTTTTTCATTTTCGAGAAACTTTCTGCACATTGCGTCTGCGTTCAAAGTCGATTTTATCGAGTGTTGCTTCCATAATTTTTTTTCATTTTGCTGCTTCCATTATTTTTAGTCGATTTTTTCTTTTACATGTCAATGAGGCTATTATATTGATATCTTCTGCAAGTGTGTTGATGGAGTTTGCTGGGTTTCTCTGTGTGTGTTTAAATGGGTCCTAATAGAACATAGCTGAATCAAAATTCGTCAACTGTGAACACGCCCACAATATACGCATCATGTTTATAAAAAAAAACCCAATCCCCCTCCCCAAAACCTCAAAAAACAATCTTTACACATACAATTAAAAATAACAAAAAACAACCTAGATAATTGCTTCGGATATACAGAATATTCTGACAGTTTTTTTTATCCAGAAAAGATATCTCTTATACGAACACAAGAAAAATTAAATAAACCCCAGTACATTTTCCGCCGACTATAATGAAAAAAAAACAAACAATATATATATATATATATATATATATATATATATATATATATATATATATATTAAATCGAATTTTTTAAAATCAATTAAATTTACATAGGACTAGGAAATTTCTGTTTCGAAATTTATCACGTCATCATGCAATGCTCCATGTTGCCTGATGAAGAGATAAATCTCGAAACATAGAAATTTCCGTGTTGCAATCTAAATTAAAATCATTTAAAATAAAAAAAAATTAAATTATATTATGTTCTACGATGAATGTTCTATAGGTACCTCCGCAAAATCACTGAAAAAACAGCCTAGTATGAAGGAAAAAGGACCCAAACTGAATAAAAACAAAGTTTTATCGGCAAAATGTTTATATTATCAGTAAGAGAATAGATCAAAGAATTTTTTAATTATTTTTTTAAATTTTTTAATTATTTCTAACACGTCGAAATTTTTGTCGAAAGTCTGTTTTTTTTCTTACATCATTGCGAGCCCTAAATTGCCGCAACGTTAATAAGTAAAAAATTACGTAATATTGCACAATGCACTTTTTTGACAGTGAAAAATGAAATAATGGTCGGATTTTGCTGAAAATTTCAGGACTTATTTCTAATTGACCGAAATCAATGTTGAAATAATTATTTTGTTTAAAGTATTGGTAAAAATAGTGTTTCCTATATCTAACCACTCTTTCTCTTCACCTTCCCCTATGTAACCCCATGCGCAATAGTGGCAGTGGAATGCCTTGCTTGGGGTGAAATGATTAAAAAAATTTTCTATATATATATATATATATATATGAATTTTCTTTTAATCATTTCACCCATATATATATATGTGTGTGTGTGTGTGTGTGTGTGTGTGTGTGTGTGTGTGTGTGTGTGCGTGTGTGAAATTATTTGTTTGAACATTATTTTTAATCGATACTCATATTTAAGTAGATATTCTGTTTATACTCAAACAGTATTATATATTGTTTTCTACCGGCCTGATTATTTACGATAATCATCATGTTACGGAAATTAACGAAAATTAACGAAATTGTTTATAAACAACCGACAATTTGAAATGATTTGTTTGAACATTATTTTTGATCGATACTCATATTTAAGTAGATATTCTGTTTATAATTAAGCAATATTATATATTTATATCTATCGGCCTGATTATTTTTGAGAAATTTTTGTTACGAAAATGTGTGTCCAAAATAGGGGAATCAGGCGCATTTAGACATCTCGACCACGAATGACCTACCGTCTAAACGAAATCAAATCAAGCCTGTATAACACAATTTTTGATTCGCGCAAATAATCAATAACCAGATCAATCAGTGGCTTCCCCTATGATTAAGAGTTATATTATTGAATAATTTGTATTTTAAGAAATAAAAAGGAAAAAGAAAAAAACGCTTATGAATTACTCCTATATAACACGATGAAAATGTACTCTTAAAGTATTCTATATTTATGGTAAAAAGTGCTCAATACTTGGGATAGAGCGTATGTAAAACTCAAGGTAGGATTCGAAACCAGGCACTTTCACGCTTATAAATTACATTCAATCAAAGAAATATCGCTAGTGCTGACTTCAGTGTCCAATATATATATATATATATATATATATATATATATATATATATATATATAGGAAAGAGTATTAATAAAAAAATTTTTGATTTAAAAAAAAAACGTACTTTTTTAAACAGTATTTGTTTATTTTTAATGTAGTTTTATATTTCAAACCGACCTCGGTTCTTCATCGGAAACAAGTCTATATATATATATAAATTGGACATATATACTCTGAGATTCAAGCATTATGCAATATGCACCTGATGATTGTGTAGTGCATGAAACTCTGAGTCGTGCTTTAGACGTACTATAATATATATATTTGTTAATATATACTTAATAGATCTGTTATATTACATTGAGCACTGTTCTATTAACACCTGATAATAATTTATAAATCGAAGCTTACTTACGTGTATACACATATCTATACTTATTTACTTGCATATATATATATATATATATATATATATATATATATATATCGTTCATTCAGCAATGAATAAGAACACTCTCAGCTATTGGGTGTGTATAATGATAATATACACGTTAAAATGTCTGCATTCTTCTACCGAGCGCCCGTAGCTCAGAGGTAGAATCGCCGACTGACGCCAATTCGGTCCGGTTCCAATCTTGGGTAAAAGGCAATTGGCTGTTTAACCGTACTGATGAGCTGTTATATAGCGAAACGGATCTGTCTGCGGATGAATATATATATATATATATATATATATATATATATATATATATATATCAGGTTGTTTTGTTTTTTAATCATTTCACCCCAAGCAAGGCATTATACTGCCACTGTTGCGCAGGGGGTTATATAGAGAAAAGTGATGAGAAAGAAGGACAGGTTATAGGGGATGCCAGGAGGAGGGTAATAGACGAATGAAGATACCGAGGATGTGGGTGGAGTAGATGGAAAAAGAGCTTGTAAGAATGGATGCGTATTAGTGTGATAGTAGATGTCTATTGACCTTACATTTAAATTCCTGGAGATTGTAGCTGTCGGGGAAGCAAGTATATGGAAGGGACTTCCACAGGAGGGAACTGCGTGAAAAGAAGCTGTTAGAGTAGAAATTGCGGTTACACTTTATCGGTTTTACTGTAAAAGTTGCTAATCTAGTAGATCGTGTAAATTTATACCTAGGAGTCACCAGTGATCTAAGTTCATTGGAATAGAAGCCGTGGAAGTATTTGTAAAAGAGGCACAGGGAAGGCACGTCACACCGGTGAGAGAACGACTGCAGCCGAGCTGATAAGTCGGTATCGGTCACATTGCAGGTTCTCCGTTGGATTTTGTCAAAGACCCCGAGGTGAATAGCTGGAGCACCCGACCAGATGTGGCAGCAGTATTTAATACACCGGCGGATGGTAGATTTATATATGTGCAGAATGAACTCAGACAGGAAAAACTTCCTGGCCCTGCACAGTGAACCGACCTTCTTGACAACGGATTGAGCAATGGATTCGATGTAGTCATTTCACTTGAGGCCCGCTGAGATTGTGAGGCCAAGGAGGCGTAATGTTTTACTCTCAGGGAGGCTAGCATGTTCCATGCTAATGGGGTGGGGGTAGGAGCGATTGATAGATAGCAGCTTCGTTTTGGAAGCATTAAAATTTAAGAGCCATTTCTTTCCCCAGTCCACCACGGATTGGAGGTCCTTCTCAAGCTCGGCAGCGAGGTTCATTTTGTCAGCATCAGCAGATTTTTGATCGAGGCGAGAGTAAACGGTGGTGTCATCGACGTACAAGCCTACTAGTTAATGTAGATCAGAAAAAGCGTAGGACCCAGAATAGAGCCTTGAGGGACACCCGCGTTCGTATGGTAGTTTTGGGAGGCATGTCTGTTTAATACTACCTTCATTGTGTGGTTAGAGAGGGATGGCTGGAAACACAAATAATGGCTGCTCGAAGTGTTGTATTTTGAAAAGTCATTTTAGCATTGCATTCACTGTATATATTAGATGATTTGTTTGGTATACATAGTAATTAATGTGTGTTTTTTTAAATAATTTTTACTTTACTTTCAGATTCTTGAAGAATCAGTCAGTCAGTTAAGTGCCATGCGCGATACACGCTTGGGCGATCATGTCTCGAAAGAGACATGACTGACTGGGCAGAAGATTATCCCGCAGTAGGTTGCCATTGCTTTCTGCAGTAGACTGGTTGCCGACCAAGGCTATAGAACCCAATCTGTCCTATTATTTAAACCATAACTGGAGGGAAGAGACGGATTAATACCTTTTCCCAAGGGTATTTGCGCGTAAGTGAATGCAATGAATTCAACTGGAATTCGAACTCGGTTCTCCGATTTCTCGTTCCGAGCCGATATCCACTGCTCCACAACGCACATAGAAGCCCTTAATTAATATCGATAAAACATGGGAAGATGGGTTTACAAATGATCGGATATTAAGAAGGTAGTACCGGAAATTCTAAACTGGAGATGAGAGACTTGAAAATAAAGAAGGCAGACGACGGTCTGGCAATCCTGACAACGAACAATCACAAGCAGTTTTTGAGAAAAAAACAAACACCTCAAAATCTCAAAAAGATGTTTCAGACGCTTGGTCTCAGCACCAAAACAGTTTCACGCCATTTGTACAGCCCCATGTTTTTTTTTGTTTTTTTTTAATCATTTCACCCCGAGCAAGGCAGAAACGCCTCTGATGTGCAGGGGGTTACATAAATGTAAAAAGATTAATTAGAAAAGAGTGAGGAGTACAAACTAGTTAGAAAGGAACAACAGAAAGCTGAGAAAGCAGGTGCGATGACAGATACATAGGTGGAGAGAAAGGGAAGGTTATACAGGGTTGGGGAGAGAGCTAGAGGTCAGTGGTTAGTAGATGAGTATTGACTTTGCATTTAAATTTCTGGAGGTTGTAGCCGTCAGGAAAGCAAGAATACGGGAGCGAGTTCCACAGGCGGGAAGTGCGAGAGAGGAAGCTGCAGGAGTAGAATTGTCGTCTGCATTTGGCTAACCTGACTGTGAATGGGTGGGACCCAGTTGCCAGTCTGGTTGCACGAGTAAACACCTGTTGAGGAGGCATCAGTGACTTAAGCTCATCCAAGCAGAAGCCATGAAAGTATTTATAGAAGAGACAAAGGGAGGCCACATTTCGACGATGGGGAAGTGGCTGCAGTCGAGCCGCCAGATCAGTACCTATCACATTACAGACTCTCCTTTGGAGCTTGTCAAGAACACTGAGGAGAACGGCAGGGGCACCTGACCATAAATGGCAGCAGTGCTCCATGCAGGGACGGATGGATGACTTGTATATATATGCAGGATGGATTCAGGTGGAAAAAACATCCTGGATCGACATAGTGACCCAATCTTCTTAGCAGTAGATTTTGCTGCAAGAATGACGTTGCGAAAACTCACAGACTCGAGATACGAGAGTTTATCAAATTCTCCTAACCTAATTCTCCCGGTCTTCCCCTGATTATTATTTTTAAGCAATTAAACACATTTTAAATGGTAAAACTTTTAGATCCAAATCAGAGGTGGAATCTGCTTTCAAAGATTTCGTTGAATCACAGAGCATAACTTTTTCTCAACGAGGATAAATGTCGTGGATCCCGGAACTGGGAACCGCTCAAAATAAAGGAACAAAACCAGAATTTGAGATAGAAAAATAAGCATATTAACGTAAAAGATACAAACTTAAACGCAGGTTAGTAATCCAGGAATACGAGTAAGTACGAATATATATATATATATATATATATATATATATATATATATATATATATATATATATACAAGTCTCTGAAGTGAAGCCGTAGTATGTTTAGTATGTCCACGTCGGAAGCTGAGGGGTGCTGTGTGATAATACTCTTGCTGGGTGGAGCCCAGAGCTACTATGAACTACAGACGCTGTATTCACCGTGAAACATCGGTATCTGTCGGTATCTCACGGATCTGACGTATCTCACTAATGTATATGTATATGTATATGTATAGTTTAGACGAGTCAGTATTTCTCAAAATAGGGGAGACCCCACAACAATAAATAATTTCGTCGATCGATGGCAGAGGTGCTCAAGGCTCGTATTTTGACTAATTTCAACATTTGTACGGTTAATTTTTCACGAATAAAATTGTTTTTGAAATCGACTATTACATTTGTAACAATCTAATACACACACACACACACACACACACACACACACACACACACACACACACACACACACACACATAAGGAAGGTCTTATCTAAATCTAAACTTATTTATAAATGTAACTTTGTGCGTGTGTGTGTGTGTGTCTGTGTGTGTATCCGTTACCTATAGACTCCGAAACGGCTGAACCGATTTTCTTGAAAATTTACACAATTGTACTATAAGCGTCTGCGAGTGTTCTTAGCTAGGTTTTGTGTCACGGTACCCCTGATAAATATCGAAAATCGATAATCGAAAAAATCGGGTTATAGAAGGAGTGGTCCGATTTTAATCAAATTTGATACACTCATAGACAAAGACATAAGAAACGATATAAAGAAGTTTCAAGGTTGCATTTCTTACAATAGTCCAGAAAATCGATAATATATATATATATATATATATATATATATATATATAAAAGCAAGATGTTTGTGTGTGTGTCTGGTTAGCTGTCTGTATGTCCTTTATGCAAATCCACAATTTTTATCCGATTCTCACCAAACTTCACACAAATATTCTTTCGGCTGAGTGTGAGCTCCAGGACCATAGATTAATTTTAAAGCTTTCATTACACCCGAGCAACGCCGGGCTATACTGCTAGTTAATATTAATCTTAAAAATGATCAATTCAGAGTGTTCGCTGTAAATATGACTCTCTATTTCCAGTACCAAATATGTACATTTTTTCAAATAAAACTTCGAAAATTACATGTGTCGCATGCTCATCTCTGTGAAGTATGTTCGCTTTGTCAGCAATATGTTTATTGAATACTGCTACCACATTCACCTCGGGGTTTTTGACAGAATCCAACGTAGAATCTGTAATGTGATAGATACCGACTTAGCAGCTACGCTGCAGTCGCTATCTCACCGGCGTGACGTGGCTTCCCTGTGCCTCTTCTATAAATACTTTCACGGCTTCTGTTCCAATGAACTTAGATCACTGTTGCCCCCTAGGTATGAATTTACATGATCTACTAGATTATCAACTAGGTCCCACCCTTTTACAGTGAAACCGATAAAATGTAACCGCAATTTCTAGTCTAACAGTTTTTTTTCACGCACTTCCCGCCTGTGGAATTCCCTTCCGTTTACTTGCTTCCCCGACAGCTACAATCTCCAGGAATTTAAATGTAAGGTCAATAGACATCTCCTATCTCACTAACTCGCATCCATTCTCTCAAGCTCTTTTTTTCATCTACTCCACTCCCATTCTCGGTATTTTCATCCGTCTATTACCCTCCTCCTGATATTTCACATAACTATCCCCCCTTTCTCATCACTTTCCCCTATGTAACCCCCTGCGCAACAGTGGCAGTAGAGTGCTTTGCTTGACGTGATAAGTTAAAAAACAATAAATAAAAGGATTGCTGACAAAGGGAACACACTTCGCAGAAATGATCACACGAGACATGTAATATTTAAGTTTTATTTTATGACGTACCCGCTGTTCATCTCAGTGTTTTTGACAGGCTCCAAAGGAGAATCAGTAACGTGATAGGTACCGATTTGGCGATTCGACTCCAGCCATTTTCTCACCGACGGGATGTGGCTTCCTTCTGTCTGTTCTAAAAATATTTTCATGGCTTTGGCTCCGACGAACTTAAGTCACTGGTGCCCCTGCCACAAGTGTTTACTCGTGCAACCAGACTGGCAACTGGGTCCCACCCATTCACAATTACATCAACCAAATACAGACGACAATTCTACTTCATCAGCTTCTTTTCACGCACATCCCGCCTGTCGAAATCTTTTCCATATTCTTGCTTTTCTGACGGCTACAATCGCCAGGAATTTAAATGAAATGTCAATACCCATCTCTTAACCACTTGACTCTAGTTCATTCTACACTACCCTGTATATCTTTTCCTTTCTCTCTACCGTTGCAACTGTCATCACACCTGTATTCCCATCTTTCTCTTGCTTCTTTCTAACTGGTTCGTCTTTCTCTTTACTCTCCTCCTATCTAATCTTTTTACTCTTATATGCCCACCCCCTGCACATCAGTGGCGTTACCGCATTGCTTGGCGGTGATACGATTAAAAAAATATAATGATTATGGGCATAATGTTTTCAACGTAAGCATCCAACATTTATCGCATTCGAAATTCGTATTTGTTTTATTTTATTATATTTTTTTTTTGTGATTATTTCACATTCATTACATTGGTCTTCATTTCGTAACGAAAAAACAAAAAACAAAAAAAAACAAAAAAAAACAACAAAAAACAAACAAAAAACAAAGACGACCTTTGCTGTGTTTTCTCAGATTAATCTATTTCAAACTTCCACCTTGTTTTTTTTTTGCGGGTATGCTTTTGTTTAATATTCTATCTGTAATATTTCAGACTCGACTAGACCAATATTTTACAGTAGTAGACGATTTCTCTGAAGCAATTATATCATGCATTCATTCCTAATTACAAGCAGAGAAACTTTCAGCTAAAAAATGAATATAAATAAACAGAATAAAAGAAAAACGGACAAAAAATCAAGAACAAGGAGAAAAGTCAGAATATTGGGTCATACCAACAGATTAATACATGGTGTAATGATTAATAAGCTTGTTGGGGCCTCATATGCATAGAAATTTAGGTTTGAGTTTTTACATGACACAAGATCATCTCACAAAGAACTTCCTAACTAATTTCCTGCAATTCCAACAATTATTTTATAAGGTTGAAATCATTTATAAAATTAGCAAATGGAACAGAATAAAATGGTCAAAGTATCATTTGTATTTATAAAAGTGTATTAACAAATAATAAGAATTACATACTTTGTATAGACGTTGGATGCGTCTGATTAAAATGTCTTTCATTCTCTGCATAGGATTGTGTTACAGCAATTGAGGTAAGTTGTAAAGTTCTTTGTCACTGAAAGATTTATCAGTGTCATATGTAAGTTGTGTTAGGAATAATAATGTTAGAAGATTGGTGAAAATTTCTGAGTCCGTTGATAAGTTCATCTTTGTAAAGTTTAGAAGAATGATTATTAAGAGAAGATGAGTTGGTATTACATGTTGTACGTGTTAAGATTCTTGTGCCAACGTAGCAATTTTTACACATGTTATTTAAAGAAATAAAAAGGCATCTACACGCGTCTTGCAATTAGTGCGGGTGTGTGAGAGAATTGCTTGATATTGATGAACGCGTACCCTGCAATAGCATGCTGCTATTGGAGGCCGCTGTGAAACGCCTTGCTTTGTGTTCTGTGTTTCTGCTGCAACTGTTTTCGGGTGTACCGCGTGTCTGCTATATATACATCCCTTAAGAAAGCGGGAAAGCAAGATTATCACGTGATTGTGTGTATATGTACAATGAGTGAATGTAGTTGTGTGGAAATACACGTGATCATAAGCTGATCTCGCTACATAAAGTACGACTGAATAGTCAAGTCCGGTCCTTACTCGATATCCCATGTTTCGGCCTTGTACGACGTCTAAACTACTTTTACAAAATTACCACGTACGCGTGTAAATATACTGGGTGTGTCAAAAATACTTTCAGAGTTTCTCACAGCGAAACAAGGTCAAAAGGCCATATAAGCATAAATTCGCAACTTCCTCGTTTTTGAGTTGAAAGTTGAAAGTTTAAAGACACTGTTAATTATACAAAACAAAAATACATAAAATAAATAGAACAAAGTTGCCTATATTATTTAATGAAACATGCATCAATATATATATATATATATATATATATATATATATATATATATTTCATCAATGACTGGTAACACTTTCATGCAGTTGGCGATCTACAAGCACAGATTGTTTCAATATAGTATCAATATACAGCTTTAATGGGAAGGCAGGTGTAGGTTACAAAATTACCCGACAGCAACGTTTTTCATCAAGAATTTCTTCACGTTATATTCTTAAAGACGTTATTTGCCTCCTCATGAAAGCTATCCATCCGGGCCTCACGGAGAAAATACCTTATATAGTATGTTTGTGGCAACCTCTCCTCCGATCTCCTCAACCAACCACCATCGTTAGTATTATTGTTTACTCAATAAATTGAAAAATGATTATTCTATAACAATTGTATTCCATTTTTACCTCCTGAGGATTGTGTGACAGTAAGGTTGCCACAATTATGTCCACATATAATTATTAGCCAAGGCTAATTTAAATACATACGTATATATATATATATATATATATATATATATATATATAATTATATGGCTATATCAATTTTACATTGTGACATGGAAATTTCTATGTTTTGAGATTATTACCTGATGATAAGAATTAATCTTGAAACATAGAAATTTCCATGTTGCAATATAAAATTGACATAACCATATAATTATATTATATTATATTAAGCTCTATAATACTCATTATATTGAGCACTGTTTATAATAAAATAAATGCCAGAGAACTCAAAATAAAAAATAAAAAAACCTTGAGTCCTCTTCACTTGGATGTGTATATATATATATATATATATAGTGTTGTAACTAAGTTGTAGAACTCGGGTTTTTTTTACCTGTTGTTCATGCATTTACTTTTATAAAGAGTGCTCGATACAAATGTTACATACTACACTATATATATATATATATATATATATATATATATATATAATTTCTGAAAATTACATTTCGTTGAATAGCTAATTCTTGCTTCATCAGCAACGATCCAAAATCTTTGGATTGTTGCTGAAATAGATATTCAACGAAATGTAATTTTCGGAATCTCTCTCTCTCTCTCTCTCTCTCTCTATATATATATATATATATATACTAGCAGTATAGCCCGGCGTTTTTCGGGTGTAATGAAAGCTTTAAAACTAATCCATGGTCCTAGAGCTCAAACTCTTTGGACGTTGGCACGAAAGACTAAAAAGCAATAGTTGTTTCCAGTTAAAGCGAAACCGTAGACTGAAAGAAAAATGAATGGATGTAAGTCAAATTTTGATTTCTTGGTATCGATATCAAATAGGATTTTCGCCGTAAACTGAATTTTGAAGGCTAAATAAGTCCTCTGAGTAAATGGTACCATGGCTGAGAGTAAGAACTACAATTATACCTACTTCGAGCCAAACCCGAAGCAAAAACTAAAATAAAAGGACTGAAAAAAAACCCAGACATACAGGGAGATAAACAGACACACACACAAACATCTTGCCTTTTATATATATATATATATATATATATATATATATATTATCGACTTTTTGCACTGTTGTAAGAACTGCAACCTTGAAACTACTGAATATCATTTCTTATGTCTTTGTTTATGAGTGTATCAAATTTGATTAAAATCGGACCACTCCTTCTATAACCCGATTTTTTCGATTATCGATTTTCGCTATTTATCGGGGGTACCTCGATACAAAACCTAGCTAAGAACACTTGCAGGCGCTATCGTACAACTGTGTAAATTTTCAAGAAAATCGGTTCAGCCGTTTCGGAGTCTATAGATAACGGACACACACACAGCCAAATATATATATATATATATATATATATATATATATATATATATAGTCATCCGCAGACAGATCTGTTTCGCATCTCCTCAGTACGGTTAGCCTCCGATTTGACAGGCGGCGATATGTCCTCGTCAGGTTCGAAAAATTCAAATGGTTTAATTTAATTCAATTAATTAGAGATACTGGTGAAACGCGTTAAAAAATCAACCGCTTGCCTGAAAGATTATGTGTTTGCAAAGTTCGTGGTATGGATACCAGCAGAATTAGTGACAGAGTTTTTCAGCCACTTGGCATGGTGTGCATTAAAATCACCGAACACAAATATGTTAGCAAACGGGTGAGAGGAAATAACCTTATCTATATTGTCAGAGACATTGTTTAGCAAAGAGAAATCGGAACCGGAAGGAAAACAGTATAGAAAGAAATGATAGCTCACTGATTTCAGAAGTGAAAGACGGAGACACGTGTGTCAGTGGTCAGGGGATTCAAGAAATATCACCCTAGCAAGAGGGAGATGTTTCCTGACGTAAGCCCCAGAACATGCATATGGGTAATGGTGTCCTTTCTTAAGAGGGGAAAGTAGATAGGTATCGAAAAATCAGAGTAATGGATTGACGGGTGTTGTATCGTGGAATGAAGAGATACACAGTGAAATGTAGATAAACTACTTTATTAACAGAGTGGTACAACCAAGAGGTATATACAATATTTACAGTCTCTCGCAGTAGTAAGTGTTACTTCCCGAAGTCCATAATAATGACAACTCCGTGTGCTAAGCGTACATTGTCTTTTATACATCCGGGCAACCCGATGTCATATAGTACAAGCCATGACACAATACAATCTATCTATCTATTGTATCGTGGAATGAAGAGATACACAGAGAAATGTAGATAAACTACTTTATTAACAAAGTGGTACAATCAAGAGGTATATACAATATTTACAGTCTCTCTAAGTCGTAGTTGTTACTTCACGAAGTCGGTGATGATGACAACTTCCCATGCTAAACGCACATTGTCTTTTATACATACGGGCGACCGGAAGTCACATGGTACAAGCCATGACACAACAAGAGGTTAAGATTTTCATAGAAGAAATATTCCACGCTGCATAAGTTGGTACGCATACCACGAATGTTTGTGAAGGAAATGTAGAGAGGTTTATGATTTTCGTTTAGCTGGTTTAGCTTTGTTTGTTGGAATGTGATTGTTCATTTTTGTGTTGTTTGGTGAGTAGAAGCCCCAAGTAGAGGTGGCAGACGCTTATTGACTGAGACGTGAGCAGGAAGAAAGCTTGCGCAGATTATAGCATAGGTGGCGTCGAGGTTACCCACGGGAAGAGCTCGCAGGGACATCTATCCATGCTCGTCATGTCACTGCAAGAACCCCTATATTATGTAACTGTTGATCAAGAAAGTCGCTTTCAAATCTACGCAAGTGTTAGAGCTACTAACTATCAGTCATAAGCGGCTACCAGAAAGATTTCAACCCGGTACTCTCACTATGAAGGGACGTTGCCACCGATTGCACACATCGCAGAAAAATTGCGCGAATATCAATATTTTGATCTGAAGAGAGGAAAGAACCGAGAACTACTTCCTAAAGAGGTAACAAGGGATGAGCTTGTACTCCTGTTAAATAGAAGAGAGAGAAGTATGAACCGGGCGATTGTAGGATTTATCTATTCATATTTAAAAAAACAGAAAAAAAAAGAAAGTTAAGGAAAGGAAATTTTTAAAGTTTTAACTTAGTTAATGTCCAGAGGTCCCTTACTGGTTCAGTTGGGGATTTAGGCTAGAATAATAAAAATTAAGGCAAATTTACATCAGAAGCTAATCTCTCCCGAGTGAAATAAAGTAATTTTTTAATAAATCGTAAAGATCGCTTACTTTTTTGATCGGCAATTATGCTTCTGAATTTTATGTTCCTGGTTACCTTCCCCTCTTCAGGAAGGACTCCAATGACCATATGCATGGGCTTGGTGCATATGTCAGCGAACACCTCCCCCTAGCCAGAGTGACATCTCTTGAATCCCTGGACCAGTCTTTCATGTGCTTCCGTTTCTCACTTCTAAGCTCAGTGAGCTATCTCTTCTTCCTCTACATCTCCCCCTCCTCCTCTGACTGTTCAGTACTTGACAGCATCTCTGACAATATCGACAAGGCCATTTCTTTTCGCCCATCTGACCATATCTTCGTGTTTGGTGTTTGGTGTTTGGTGGCTGGAAAACTCTGTCACCGACCCTGCTGGTGTCCACACTATTAATCTTTCAATCTCCTAATCCCTTACGCAAGTGGTGGACTTCCCCACGCGTTTCTCCAATAGCCCTAACGGATTTGGGATGGAAGTGAAGCCTCTGCTTCACTTCTATCCCAAATTATTGCACCACCAGACAGCTCTGCCCTCTCGGAAATTCTGACCACGCCGTAGTTTCTGTCAACATCTCGTTCCACTCCACCCTACCCAAGTAACTCAAACCCAGACCAGCAGAATATCCTACTGCTATCAAAGAGCAGACTGGGATTTGTTCCGTTACTTCCTCTGCGACATCCCTTGGAACAATGTTTTTAGTCTTCTCCTGCTGGGTTAAGGCTAGAATCGATGCTTTCTTCCCTGCCAGGAAATTTCAGCTTAAATCCCATTCGTCTCCCTGGTTCTCGCCCCCTTGCCCACCGGAATCACTTCTTCCGGCTTTACCGTAGCCACGCGTCGGACCAAAACATGCACCTTTTCGCCTCAGCTCGTAATGAGTGCAAAAAAGTATTAATGAAGCTAAGATGCTGTTTGCTGCCAGAATGAAGGAACGCATAGCATCCTCTAAGTTCGGCGCCAAAGACTACTGGCGCCTCTGTAAAAGCGTGCTTAACATGATTAAGTCCTCAATATCCCCACTCATCAACGAGTCTGAGGTCCTCACCTCCTCTGCGGACAAGGCTGAATGCTTTGCCCGTAGATTCTCGACCAACTCGTGTCTGGATTCGTCTGGAGTCTATACACCCGACTTCCCACCTAGAACAGAGGCCCAATTGAATGACGTCCATAGCACGCCCTCGCTGATTTCTAACATAATTTCAAAACTTGACCCTCACAAAGCGAGTGGTGGGGACGGAATCCCAATCATAGTCTTGAAGAAATGTGCCCCTGAGCTCTCCTCTGTCCTTTCTAAGCTCTACAACCTCTGCCTATTCTCCTCCTGCTTTCCTGCCTGTTGGAAGTCTTCTACTGTGGTTCCAATAATGAAGAACACTGGTGAACCCTCGGACCCCGCAAATTACCGCCCCATCAGCCTTCTTCCGATCTTCGGCAAATTGTTCGAAGCCATTATCAACGCCGAGGTCGTTCAACATCTCACAGCCCACAGGCTCCTCTCAGACAAGCAATATGGATTCCGCTTCACAAGGTCTACAGCTGATATGCTAACGACCATCACCGAGTATATATACCAGGCTATCAACAAGAATGGTGAAGCCCGAACCGTCGCCTTGGACATCTCTAAAGCGTTCGACAGAGTATGGCATGCCGGCCTTCTACGGAAACTGCGAAGCTACGGCATAATTGGACTTTTGTTGGACCTAATCCAGTCATTCCTCTTTAACCGCACTCTGAAGGTGATATTAAAAGGACATGCCTCTCAGAACTATCCTACAAATGCGGGTGTCCCCCAAGGCTCTATCCTAGGTCCTACGCTCTTTCTAATCTACATCAATGATTTCCCCGATGCCATAACTTCCCAAGTAGGTATGTACGCCGATGACACCACAGTTTACTCTCGCCTCGATCAAAAATCTGGTGTTGGTGACAAAGCGAACCTCGCTGCCGAGCTTGAAAGGACCTCCAATCCGTGGTATATTGGGGTAAGAAATGGCTCGTAAAATTCAATTCTTTCAAAACGAATTCCCTTCCGCATGATTGCTTCCCCGACGGCTACAACCTCCAGGAGTTTAAATGTAAGGTCAATAGACACCTCCTAACACACTAACTCGCACCCATTCCTTCCAACAATCTTCCTACGTACCTCCTAACTCGTCTATCACCCACCCTCTGACATTTCCTATACCCAATCGCTCTATGTAACCCCCTGCGCTATAGTGGCAGTGGACTGCCTTTCTTGAGGTGATATTATTAAAAAAAAGAAAAACTACTGTTCGGCTTGATGTGCAAAGACAGACTTCAATCAATTCTGCAGGTAAAATTGTATATTAAGGTAGCAATCCTTCTTTTATACAAGTTTCGGTAAAAATGACAAAGTGCTATGGTTGAGTTTTATACTTTTTCTTTTCAGAACATAAATTATATTAAAATTGTTCCAGGGTTTATTTATCCAAGCGCTTTCAGATACACATTTAGGCATCATCAGGGATGATGTTTAACTTACTTTTAACTGAGTACATAGATTATGTATGTAGAGTCATAAGAATGTTTTATATTCCAAACACGGTCAGTAAATTATGGCTGTGTTCATAGATGATATTGTTGAGTGTTGGTTTTTTTTCTTTTTTCTTAATAATGCTTCCATTATTTTTCCATTTTTTTTTCTTTTAGATTATGCTGTTATATTTTTATTATCAATGAGTATGTTCCGGATGCAGTTCGGTAGGTTTCCGTGTGAGACTTAATAGAGCTATGGTTAGAGATATGTAACGTGAATCTTCTTGTTAAACATGTAGTAGTATATAAATATACACTACCGGCCATAATTATTAGGTCACCTCATTTTTTTTTTAAAGAAATAATGTATTTGATACTATTTTTAGTATTTATTGCCAAATGAAAATGGAATGGTTCTTTTGTTATTATTACTTCGCAAAATTTTACAAGGCATAGAAGCAAAGATAAACTCGTCCGAATCACCCTAAATTTTCTTCATTCTTTCATTTATGAAACTGCAATATAGGTAATTATTAAATATTTATAAATTCATTTGATGCACATGTTATTGTGCAATATTAACAAAAGAACTATTCTATTTTCATTTACAATTATTCACTTGGTAATAAATACTAAAAAATAGTATGAAATATATCATTTTTTTAAAACATTGGGGTGGCCTAATAATTATGGCCGGTAGTGTACGTGGATAGGAAAATGTTACATAAACTGGTTGATTAAGACAACTCGATCTAAAACAATTTTAGGAAGTTTCTATGGCGGATAATCACTTCCTGGCCCGAGTGCCTGACCCATGATCTAAGGTTCACAATTGGTTACAGGCAGCTAGTAAGTGCAAACGATACATAAAATGTTAAAAATAGAGCAGAAGAACGAGAAAAATACAAAATCTTGCATTCAATGTGGAAAAGTGGAAGGAAAGCAGGCAGAGGTTGGCGCAAAACTTAATTTCTATCCGCTTGCTCGATTTTTTCTCAATCGATCGATCTGTCTTTGCTTAATTGGGCCTTTCAACAAACACTGACATGTATTAGTTCTTATTTGATTATTATTCTGATATACATATCACAATCTATTGTAGTTCCTTTGACTATTTCGTTTTCATTTTCTTTCTTTCTCTCTTTATTTATTTATTTAATTATTTATTTATTAATTTACCATTAAAGTTTCTTATACTCTTTCATTACAGCCCGTTTTTTCCTTTCTTTCTTTCTTTCTTTCTTTCTTTCTTTCTATCTATCTATCTATCTATCTATCTATCTATCAGTCTGACTACTTCTATCTATCTATCTATCTATCTATCTATCTATCTATCTATCTATCTATCTATCTATCTATCAGTCTGACTACATCTATCTATCTATCTATCTATAAGTCTGACTACATCTATCTATCTATCTATCTATCTATCTATCTATCTATCTATCTATCTATCTATCTATCTATCTATCTATCTATAAGTCTGACTACATCTATCTATCTATCTATCTATCTATCTATCTATTGAAGTTTGTTTCTATCTATCTATCTATCTATCTATCTATCTATCTATCTATCTATTGAAGTTTGTTTCTAGCTATCTATCTATCTATCTATCTATCTATCTATCTATCTATCTATCAGTCTGACTACATCTATCTATCTATCTATCTATCTATCAGTCTGACTACATCTATCTATCTATCTATCTATCTATCTATCTATCTATCTATCTATCTATCTAGTCTGACTACATCTATCTATCTATCTATCTATCTATCTATCTATGTATCAGTCTGACTACATCTATCTATCTATCTATCTATCTATCTATCAATCTATCTATCTATCTATCTATCTATCTATAAGTCTGACTACATCTATCTATCTATCTATCTATCTATCTATCTATCTATCTATCTATCTATCTATTGAAGTTTGTTTCTATCTATCTATCTATCTATCTATCTATCTATCTATCTATCTATTGAAGTTTGTTTCTATCTATCTATCTATCTATCTATCTATCTATCTATCTATCAGTCTGACTACATCTATCTATCTATCTATCTATCTATCTATCTATCTATAAGTCTGACTACATCTATCTATCTATCTATCTATCTATCTATCTATCTATCTATCTATCTATGTATCAGTCTGACTACATCTATCTATCTATCTATCTATCTATCTATCTATAAGTCTGACTACATCTATCTATCTATCTATCTATCTATCTATCTATCTATCTATCTATCTCTACAAAATTGTATATATTGATTTCTTACTAACAGTATTCATAGTATTCCTATATGTATTAACCTGTGTTCCAGGTTGTATATATTTTGTTCAATATAACTTACATTTTATCTCTCTATATCTGTTTTTGTTATTATAATTCTCTGTGGTTTCTAAACAAGAATCAGCACACATACGCATATATATATATAGTGAATTATGATAATGTTTAGCGCCAAGGTTGTTGTTATTTGAATAGTTTTAGTGATAAAATGTATTTTGACAAGTAATTTTTTTATCGTAAAGTGCTCGATATTGGTGTGGAGATAGAGCAGTACAAACGGCACTGAGTGACGAGTGAGAATATCATAATAAATCTCCTCTGTTAAAGAGATAAACTCTTTGTACTTATATATATATAAATTAAAAAAGGTTTAATTCAAAAATCCTTTCAAAAACACGTTTCTGAAAAGATTTTTCTGTTGCTGAGGTGATGTGTTATCCCCCGTGGGGATTTTCATATCGAAATGATCATCCAACATCATTGAATTAATCCTTTTTTAATATATATTTGCTCTGTAATATTTTAATAAATGGAGCTCTCTTCCTGTATCATTTTTTAATATTAAAATAACATTTTTAATATTAATTAGGATCGGGTTTTGGGAATTTACCTTCCTGCTTTTTCGCTTGGATTAAAGTATCTGAATTAACACATATATATATATATATATATATATATATATATATATATATATATTCTAAGCATATACTGTCAAATATAAGAGACAATGTATGTCTATTATGTTTAATCATGAGCCGTTCTAAACGTCGTATTTTGGCTTTAATTTCAGGTGAAAATAAAGACAGAAAATCTCCAGCATTTGGATAATTTTTATTAAGTTGGTTGTAAGCTTTTGGCTCACATGACCCATCATCGGAGAGGTTACAAGAACGTTAACATAAAAACATCCACCATCAAAGAAAATTTTATCTTGTGTTGACATAAAACTTTGCCAAGCAACGATAACAGTTACCAAATAGCAAACGAAGTTCGTAAATTTGTAAAGCGGTTCTATGACGTCACACCGCGTGAAATGTTAACAGAACCATATAATTAAATGCAATGTAATGTGTTATGACCAGATTTAAACGTGGTTTTGTTAAGTGTGGGTTGTTTGAATTTCATGTAGATGGCCTCCTGTATATATATATATATATATATATATATATATATATATATATATATATATATACACACACACATACACACACACACACACACATATATATATATATATGTTGGGGAGCTATGCCGATTATAATATTTGCATATGTGTATTATTGTAATATATACATATATACGCTTGTGTGTATTATCATAATATATATATATATATATATATATATATATATAGAGAGAGAGAGAGAGAGAGAGAGAGAGAGAGTGAGAGAGAGAGAGAGAGTCAGAGACAGAGAGAGAGAGATAGATAGAGAGAGAGGTAATAGAAATAATTTTTTTATATATAATTAACAGTATCGAAGAAACTAAGACAAAATGGAAAATATATACTGAAAATATAGTCGAAAGCGCTTGTTTATACAGAATATTCGAACAGTTTTTACAAAAAACAATAACACAAGGGAATTTTAATAGAAACTTAATTGCGGTGCCTTGTCAGACGTATTTAATGGAAGTTCATAATCAACAAAAGTAAGGATTATCGTATCGGTCTTTCAAGTTAACGTGAAGAAACTAATGAAAGGACTAGAAAGGTATTAGTACTAATAATATAATATGGTCTATATTATTTAATGAAATATGTTTTTATGAAGATAGGGTGCGTAAATATACATACCTCCATACAAACATACATTCATATATATATATATGAACTTATTTATAAATGGAACGTTGTCTGTCTGTGTCCGTTACCTATAGACATCGAAACGACTGAACCGAGTTTCTTGAAAATTTACACAGTTGTACTATAAGAGTCTGCGAGTGTTTTTAGCTAGGTTTTGTGTCGAGGTACCCCCGATAAATATCGAAAATTGATAATCAAGAAATCGGGTCATAGAAGGAGTGGTCCGATTTTAATCAAATTTGATACACTCAAAGACAAAGACATAAGAAACGATATACAGAAGTTTCAAGGTTGCAGTTCTTACAATAGTGCAGAAAATCTATAATATATATATATATATATATATATATATATATATATATAAAAAAGGCAAGATGTTTGTGTGTGTGTCTGTTTATCTGCCTGTATGTATGTATTTTTACAGCCCTTTTATTTTAGTTTTTGCTTCGGGTTTGGCTCTATGTAGGTATAATTGTAGTTCTTAGTCTCAACCATGATTCCATTTACTCAGAGGACTTATTTAGCCTTCAAAATTCAGTTTACGACGAAAAAAACTTATTTGATATCGATAGAAGGAAATCAAAATTTGACTTACATCCATTCATTTTTCTTTCAGTGTACGGTTTCGCTTTAACTGGAAACAACTATTGCATTTTAGTCTTTCGTTTTGAGTCTGAGCTCCAGGATCATGGATTAGTTTTAAAGCTTTCATTACACCCGAGCCACGCAGGACTATACTGCTAGTATATATATATATTGTAATTTTGTTATTACAATGGTTTATAAGAGCATTATATCACTACAAGAAAATTTTCATGTTTCAGAACAAAACTGTTCCTCTTCAGGCGACAAGTTAAATAGTGAAAATTATTTATTTTGAAAATATAAGATGAATTCATGGTTATTTAGAAAATTAGGGAGTGGTAGTTGGAGAAAATTTTTTGGCTGCATTAATATTGATCAATCAAAAACGTGAATTAAGTAAACAGTAATTTTAACATTTGGGGCCTGAAAAGAAGCAGTATGAACTGGTGTCTTGACATGTCACTTTGTAATTTGGGGCCCTAGATTTTTTTAAATGGGTAGACAATAATTTTTGGCAGCAGGTTATATTTTACCTTGTGAGTAAAGGGGCTGGAATGTTTACGTTAGAATTAGAATCAGATAATTTTGGTATACTTAAGTATTTTTTTTTTAATCATTTCACCCCGAGCAAGGCAGAAATGCCAATGATGAGCTGGGGGCTACATAACTTTTTTTAAAAAAAAAATTTTTTATAAGCGTTTCACCCCGAGCAAGGCAGAAATGCCACTGATGAGCTGGGGGCTACATAACTTTTAAAAAAAAAAATTTTTTTATAAGCGTTTCACCCCGAGCAAGGCATGTCACTGCCACTACTGCGCAGGGGGCTACATAGAGTTGAGAAAGGATGATTAAATATAGGAAATGTCAGAGGGTGAGTGATAGGCGGGTAAGGATACTGAGAATGAGGGATTCGGTAGATGAGAGTGTTCTGAGAATAGTTGAGAGTTAGTGTGATAGGAGGTGTCTATTGACCCTACATTTAAACACCTGGAGATTGTAACTGTCGGGAAAGCAGACTTGTGGAAGGGAGTTCCACAGGCGGGAAGCGCGAGAAAAGAAGCTGTTGGAGTAGAACTTACGGTTACATCTTATTTATTTAACTGTAAAAGGGTGGGACCTAGTTGCTAATCTAGTATCTCGTGTAAATTCGTGTTTAGGCGGCACCAGTGATCTAAGCTCATCGGAGCAGAAGCCTGTAAAAAGATTAATTAGAAAAGAGTGAGGAGTAGTACAAACTAGTTAGACAGGAGCAATAGAAAGCTGAGAATGCAGGTGCGATGACAGATACATAGGTGGAGAGAAATGGAAGGATATACGGGGGTGGGGAGAGAGCTAGAGTCCAGTGGTTAATAGATGAGTATTGACATTGCATTTAAATTTCTGGAGGTTGCAGCCGTCAGGAAAGCAAGAATATGGGAGCGAGTTCCACAGGCTGGAAGTGCGAGAGAAGAAGCTGCAGGAGTAGAATTGTCGTCTGCATTTGGTTAACCTAACTGTGAATGGGTGGGACCCAGTTGCCAATCTGGTTGCACGAGTAAACACCTGTTGGAGTAGTGAAAACAATTATGTATTGTGTGGGTCATTTATTTTAGTAAAATAATATTCATTTTTTAAAAATTATCTTGGATAATAAGTTATAAACCAAACATTGTAGTTAATTAAATTTTAAAGAAAATTATTTTATCTGACTAAGGTACATAGCGGGACCACACAATACTTAAATAGGTAAACAATAATTTTCAACAGAAGGTTGCTTTTTTTTAATAAGTAGTTTTTAATCTAAGTGTTCTTTCACTTATATATATATATATATATATATATATATATATATATATATATATATATATAGCTTTAGTGAAAATATTTGACACTTTAACTGAGCATATTCATGTCGACTTCGAAGATTCATGATGCCTTTACTCACTGTGACAAAGCCTTTGCACTAAAACTATCAACGCTCTATTTTCACCCCGATATTAAGCACATTTCGATAAAGAAACTACTTCCCAAAATAAATTTTATCAATAAAATAAAACTACTGAAAAATACAGCAATCTTGGCGTCAAAATTTATCATAATTTAGCAATATTTATAACTTTCATCAAAAAGGAAAAGCAGCTAGGTAAATCCCAAAAACCGGACCCTAATTAATAATAATTACATTAATATTAAAACTGATCAAGGTGCAGGGCTCAATGTAATTTATATTCAAATTACGGACCCAATCATAAAATGAAACAAATTCCGATGTTCAAATTCGCTGAATGGCCATTTCTACGAGAAGTTTCTTGTGTCATCAGCAACGAATCTTTTATTTCAAATATATATATATATATTAGTCATCCACATACAAGCCCTTTTCGCTGTATCACAGCTCATCAATGTGGCTAGAGATATCCACTTGCTTCTGGCTGGGATCGAAACTCGACCGATTTGGTGTCAGTCGGAGTCTCTACTAACTTTCATCCAAAAGGAAAAGCAGCTCGGTAAATCCCAAAAACCCGATCCTAATTAATATTAATTACATTAATATTAAAACTGATCAAGGTGGAGGGCTCAATGTAATTAATATTTAAATTACAGAGCCAATTATAAAATAAAACAAATTCCGATGTTCAAATTCGTTGAATAGCCATTTTTACGAGAAGTTTCTACGAGAAATTTCTTGCGTCATCAGCAACGAATTTATTTCAAAAAGCCAAATAACAAAATGAACAAAGATATTTTACCGGTGGAAGTTCAAAAAAAATTTCATCACGGAAAATTAAACGGGTGGGATTAATAAGAAAGCAGACAGAAATCTATGTCTATTTTTATTTTTAGATTTTTTGAAAACCCCTACTCCTTAACTGAGTTGAGAATTAAAAGTTAAAATTTAACCTTGTCTGGTCGAAAGAAATGGAAGGGGGAAGAATAAAAAGAAAAAGGAAGGAAGTAAAAAGGAAGAAAGTAAAATTGGGGAAGGTGTGGTTGACAGGGAAGTAAGCTAAGAAAAGAAAAGAAAAGAAAAGAAAAGAAAAGAAAAGAAAAAGAAAAAGAAAAAAAGAGAAAAAATCTATTTTCATAGAAACATAGAAAGTTGTTATCAATCGTGTTAAAAAATAAATCATAGCGGTTTTTGGTTTAAATAAATAGGATAAATATTATAGAAAATTTTTTTTAGGAAAATTTGACATACAATTTAAATTTAAATATAAAACTAGATTTAAATTAAAAAATTAAAAAATTAATAGAAAATTTATAAAAATTAATAAAACAAAAAATTAAAATTAAAATATAAAAAATTAAAAAATATAACTTAAGGAATATATTAATTCAACAAGTGCACACACACACACACACACACACACACACACACACACACACACACACACACACACATATATATATATATATATATATTTATCTGTAAATTCAGATAAAACTTCGTGGGGAATATTCATTTTCAAGATGTCATTTTAAGGCATGCATTCTTCAACCACTTATAAACAAAGAAAGAGGAAAACTTCTAAACTCAGAGGTTAGGCTTCATAAAGGAAGGGGTTGGGATGTATTGGTTTTATTTGTGTTGGGTTGGGCTGGGCTGGGGGAAGGAATTTAGTAGTAATTTCTCCTTGGTAGTGGGGGGGGGGGTATGTGGCCTGACCCCTGAGTTTGTAGTGGTAGGTGGTGGGGAAGTAACTGCTTGGCCAAATTTTTTAAAAATTATTGGGACTAATTGGGAGAATAGGATAATTATTTTAATTCATACTTACTTCTATGGCAACCCTTCGTTTGTTCAGGAGTATATTTTGGTTTTGAAATTTTAAAATTTAATTTTTTTCTATTAAGCATAGATTACACCAATCTTTTAGGCTATTAGGGGTTCTATCCTTGAGTTTTCATTTTATCTGAGTATTTGAGTAACTTTCTTTTAATTCCCAGTATTTTCCAGAAAGGGTGTTTGGTATCTTAAACTAGGGTTGGTGAAGGACTGCCTGTGGGTATAAAGCCGTTGCTTCCAAATTCCCGCCGAAATGAGACTCGTATGACAATTCTTACTTTTTGTTGATTACAAACTAAAGTTAAAATTGTTATTTTTCTTGATTTTCTTTTCATATTCTCATGTATAATACGCAGAGAGAACCCCATCTAAAATGAATTTTAATGCGTTTATTGTTTAAATAGCAGAGAAAACTAGACTTGGATAGCGACAAGTCTAAATGCAGAAAACTATTAATTCAAGCTACATATGCTTTGCGGTTATCTTAATGAGAGGAGAAAGCTAACACATCAACCTTACACAAATTCTAGCCGGAGCCTCTAAGACGGTCGGATGGTCACTGCGTCCCCTTCTGGTAATTCCTGCAAATATCAAATTCTATTCGCTTTTCAAATTCTCTTCTTTGGACTCTTCCAACGACTCTTAAATAATTATGGATTTATTATTGAATATATGAGAAAACCATTAATATATCATAGAAAAATGTTAAATTCATAGTAAACTCCATCTATAGGTACGTGCCTATAAGTCAAAAGCGTGCATGCATCAGTCCTAATATAAGATTCAGAATTCTTTCTGTACTTGCCCCAAACGAATATAAAAATCGCCACGATAGAGTTGGGCAATATTTACATTGGGCAATGTGCAAACATTATGGAAAAGCTGTAAACAAACACTGGTATGAACATCATCCAGCACCGGTTACAGAAATAGAAGATGTAACCATTCTATGGGATTACACCATCTACACAGACAGAAAAATTGAAGCAAACAGGCCAGACATTATTGTTAAAAACCAGAAGGAGAAAACTTGTCTATTAATTGATATGGCTTGTCCAGCGGATTGTAACATAGCAATCAAGGAATTTGAAAAACTGTCAAAATATAAAGACCTGGAAATTGAAATAGAAAAAATGTGGAAATTGAAAACAAGAGTTGTGCCAGTGATAGTAGGTGCACTTGGAATGATAAAAAATGGAACAAAACAACACATTGAAAGAATCCCTGGAAACCCCAGCTTAAGAGATATACAAAAAATTGTATTATTAAGTACAGCCCACACACTAAGGAAAACGTTATCTATGTAATGCTGGGGATGATAGGGAGGATAGAAAAACATGAAATGGAGTCATAACAACACGCCACTACCTGCCTTAGGTCTCCCCGCAGACTTGGTTGGTAGTGAGACCAAAGCAGAAATCGAAATATGATGAAAAATGACATAATAATAATAATAACATTTATTTACATACGTAGAATTATTAACGGCAGCAGTCTGTCTCATGTTTAAACGTCGTCTTCATGATAAATGTTCATTGATAAATGTGATATCATTTCTGACATTATGCCTCTTGGTAGAAAATAAGAAAAAGAAAAAAAGAAAAAAGAAAAAAGAAAAAGAGAAAGAGAAAGAAAAAGAATAGAAATTAAAAGAAATAATAACAATAATGATAAGTTATTAGTGAAAAATGTCATGATGTCATTTTCGCTATTACGAATCTTATTGGGATACGGAAATAAATGAGAATACAACAGAAATCAAAGAAATACTACTACTACTACTACTACTACTACTACTAATAATAATAATAATAATATAAATAATAATGACAAATAAAGAGTGGAAAATGCCATCAAGTCAGTTCTGTAATTATGTCTCTCGGTGGGATCCCTAAGAAAATGAGGAGACAACAGAAATCAAAAGAAATAATAATAATAATAATAATAATAATAATAATAATAATAATAATAATAAACAACTTAGAAGTGAATTATCAAACAACTTAGAAGTGAATTATCAATACTGGATGAACTGAGTAGAGGAATAAATGTAAGAACTAGGAAAAGCAGAAGAGCCGAAAGAAAATATAACATGAGGAATGAAAATGAAGTCTTATCAAATAAAGAAAAAATAAAGAAAAAATAAAGCAAAAAATCCATCTGAAGGCTCAAAGAATAAGACGCTATGAGAAAAGAGCAAGATTTTACAGACAAAACAAGATTTTTCAGACTGATACAGAGATTTTACAGGGAAATAGGTAAAAAAAGAATTGAAGTGACAGTACCCCCAGAATGGAAGAAGTCACACAGTTCTGGGAAAAGATATGGGCTTGCCCTAAAGAACTTAGCAAGGAAGTACATTGGATTACGCAAGAGATAGAACGAATGAAAAATAAACCCGAACAGACATGGTCTGGAATTACAGAAGATGATGTTAAATATGCACTAAAAAAAGCACACAATTGGAAATTCCCAGGTATAGATAAAATTCCTAACTTTTGGCTATATTATTTAAATGCAGCACATAAAAAACTAGCCAAAGAATTTCAAGAAATGGTTGACGATCCCACTAAAATTCCTGCATGGATGACCAAAGGAATTACATTTCTTCTACCCAAGAATGGTGACACAAACAACCCGAAAAACTACAGACCAATTACATGTCTTTCGACAACATATAAACTATTAACATCTATTTTAACAAAACAGACATATTTATTCTTAGAAAGAAATGACATGATACCGCTTGAACAAAAAGGGTGCAAACGTGGCTGTTATGGTTGTAAAGACCAATTGCTGATTAACAAAATGATCCTGGAAAACTGCTACAGTACAAAGAAAAATCTTAGTACAGCCTGGATAGACTATCGAAAGGCATTCGATAGTGTGCCACATGACTGGATTTTAAAGACTTTAAATATATACAAGATATCGCCCGTCATCATCAATTTCATCAAACAGTGCATGTCTATATGGAAAACAACCCTTTACCTCAATCATATAAATGGAACCTATAAGTCTGATGAAATAAACATCAAAAGAGGTATATTTCAAGGTGATTCTTTATCTCCCTTACTATTCTGCATATCATTAATAGCACTAACCAGTCAACTTAATAAGACAGAATGTGGTTATAAAATAGGACAAAAGAAAATAAGCCATCTATTTTACATGGATGACTTGAAGTTATATGCTAAGAATGATAATGAGCTGGAAGGCCTTCTGCAAACTGTAAAATGCTTCAGCGAAGACATTGGAATGAAATTTAATTTGAATAAATGTGCTAAAGCTACAGTTTTACGTGGATCAATACAAGAAACATCCCCAATTAGCCTAGACCCTGCTGTAACAATAAAAGAATTGAAACGAGAAGAAGCTTATAAATACCTAGGTGTAAATGAGAGTGAAAACATTCACCATAAAAAAATGAAAGAAATAGTGCGTAAAAAGTACTATAGAAGGCTACGAATGATATTAAAAACTGAATTAAATTCACAGAACAGAGTTATGGCCATTAATAGCCTTGCAATCCCAGTTGTCCAATATAGCTTTAACATCTTAAACTGGACTCTAAACGACATCAGGCGAATGGATGCTAAAACAAGAAAGCTTCTTTCTAAGCATAAGATGCATCACCCAAAGGCTGATGTAGACCGTCTATACATACCCCGTAAAGAAGGTGGAAGAGGTCTTATTCAGCTGGAATTGTCATACAAGACAACAACTATTGGCTTACTAACATACATAGAAACAACAAAGGATTGGATGATACAATTAGTAAGGCAACATGAAGAAAGAAAGAAAAATATTCAATAATAAAAGAAGGCAGTAAATTCAAACAAGATTTACAGTTAGTAGATTCTGTAGAAAAGCAGAACGGAAGCCAAGAGCCGGCTATTGCGGCAAAGAATATGAAAATGAAAGCCAAAGATAAAGCTCTTGAACAGATGAAACAGCGCTGGCAAGACAAACCTCTGCATGGCCAATATCCAGAACGTGCCAATAAATCCAATGTTGACAAAGTTAATACTCATCGATGGTTACGTGCATCTGGATTAAAGTCTGAAACTGAAGGCTTTATTCTTGCAGCACAAGACCAAAGTCTTTTCACGAGAAACTTTCAGGCAAATATTATGCATAATAATATGGATCCAAAATGCAGGTTTTGTGATAAACACCAAGAAACAATAGACCACCTAATCTCAGGCTGTTCTGTGCTTGCCCCAAATGAATATAAAAATCGCCACGATAGAGTTGGGCAATATTTACATTGGGCAATATGCAAACATTATGGAAAAGCTGTAGGCAAACACTGGTATGAACATCACCCAGCACCGGTTACAGAAATAGAAGATGTAACCATTCTATGGGATTACACCATCTACACAGACAGAAAAATTGAAGCAAACAGGCCAGACATTATTGTTAAAAACCAGAAAGAGAAAACTTGTCTATTAATTGATATGGCTTGTCCAGCGGATTGTAACATAGCAATCAAGGAATTTGAAAAACTGTCAAAATATAAAGACCTGGAAATTGAAATAGAAAAAATGTGGAAATTGAAAACAAGAGTTGTGCCAGTGATAGTAGGTGCACTTGGAATGATAAAAAATGGAACAAAACAACACATTGAAAGAATCCCTGGAAACCCCAGCTTAAGAGATATACAAAAAATTGTCTTATTAAGTACAGCCCACACACTAAGGAAAACTTTATCTATGTAATGCTGGGGATGATAGGGAAGATAGAAAAACATGAAATGGAACCATAACAACACGCCACTACCTGCCTTAGGTCTCCCCGCAGACTTGGTTGGTAGTGAGACCAAAGCAGAAATCGAAATATGATGAAAAATGACATAATAATAATAATAATAATGATTATTATTATTATTATTATTATTATTATTTCATTGCTGTTATAATAATAATAATAATAATAATAATAATAATAATAATCCGTGGAAAATGTCATTTCTGTCATTATGTCTTCAGTGGGATCTGGTAAAAAATAATGAATACAACGGAAATAAAAAGAAATGATAATAATAATAATAATAATAATAATAATAATAATAATAAGAAGAAGAAGAAGAAGAAGAAGAAGAAAAAGAAGAAGAAGAATAGAATTTTTTTCAAAAAAATGTCATGTCATTTCTGATGTCATGTCTGTTCATGACATCCGAAAGAAAATGCCAATACAACAAAAAGCAAAGTAAACGATAAAAATTGATTAGCTTTAGAGGAAAGACGGTTTTCTAAAGAGAGAAACATTGTCACTCATATTTGCAACACAGGCCATCGGAGTAAATGCAATCAAAGCCATGGTAGGACAATCACCAGAAAAAAAAAAAGCAAATTCATATTCATGCTACCAGTAATTTTGAACTAAACGCTTTACTTAATCTGCGAGCCAGATTGTTCTGAGTTCCACTGCCAATATCTAGCAATATCTTGTCTAGGTTTTATTTAGTTATTGCTCAGTTATACACTTGAGGCCCATACCCACTAATTACCTGGCTGTTGACGCATCGAGATTTCTTGCGACATCTGATAGGTCATATTTTTCATAATACTGGGTTGCTGACGAGACACCTCACTCTCCAGAACATAGAGTTGGGTGGCCGGTTTAGCTGTCAACACTCCGATGGTGAAATACATACCTACTCTCTCTCTCTCTCTCTCTCTCTCTCTCTCCACACACACACACACACACACACACACACACATATATATATATATATATATATATATATATATATATATATTATAAGTTATAGTTTCAACCGTGTACAAACTATAATTTACTACAAAAGTGTACATTTTGTTTCGACATCGAAAAAACAATGTCTCATCAGGTAATTAATAATAATAATGATGGCACTAAACGTTATTTTTTAAAAAGAAGATTACAACATATCACTTCCCCTTTATTTTTAGAAAATTGTACGGGGTAAAGAGGATAGAAAATAAGAGAAAACAAAAACAGAAATCGAAAAAAAAAGGGGTTAAAACAAAAAGGAACGAGAGATACAAAGGAAATAAAGAGCATGATGCAGAAAATAAAAAGAACACAGAAAATACATTCGCTTGTATATATATGCATACACCCTCTCCCACAAACTGGTATACTTACTTGTACACTTTCTTAAAAATGAAGAAGACACTAAAAACAACAGATATGTGGTCCTCCAGAAGGATGCTGAGCATGACATTGATCGACTGTCAGCAACGATGATGTTTTGGAGAGAGTGGAAACGAAAAGGAAATTTATACCTAGCATCAGGAAGAGAAAGTTAAAGTTTCTGGGACACGTAATGAGGAAGGAAGGCTTGGGGAATCTGATACCCCCAGGGCAGATAGAGGAAAAGAAGGACAGGGGAAAGCAGTGCGTGACATAGTTGACGGGTTTCAGCAAATGGATGGCAGAGCACGGTTTGGGAGAAATGACCAGACAATCCCTATGATGAGTTACAAGGGACAGGAAGATGTGGAGAGCCATGAATGCATACGTTCTGAAAAGACACGGCACATAAAAGAAGAGCCCTAGTCTATTCGAACTCTTCTCTCTCGATTCTTCTCTTCTTTTTCAGTCGCTAGCTTATTTATCCTTTTTGAGTAATGCCAATTTTATGGCCACCCGGAAAATATGCCCCCCCCCCAAAAAAAAACACATACAAAGACATATACATATAAGCATACAGTACTGTGCGTTGTGGCGCAGTGGATATTGGCTCGGAACGAGAAATCGGGGAACTGAGTTCAAATTCCAGTTGAATTCCTTGCATTCACTTACGCGCAAATACCATTGAGAAAGGTATTAATCCGTGTCTTCCCTCCAGTTATGGGTTAAATAATAAGGACAGATTGGGTTCTATAGCCTTGGTCGGCAACTAGTCTACCGCAGAAATAAATGGCAAGCTACTGCGGGATAATCATCTGCCCAGTCAGTCATGTCTCTATCGAGACATGATCGTCCAAGCGTGTATCGCGCATGGCACTTAACTGCCTGACTGACTGTGCAAAAGTATTAGGACAAGAACTATTTTGTCCTTTATGAGGCATATTGACAGAAAATAAACATTAAATTTTTAATTTAAGTAATTTTTAATTAAAGTAATTTTATTTGATTTCCTCAACAAATGCTTTAACAAGAAAAGATATTTGTTACAAAATAAATTCAATATTAAGTATAAAAGCCTTCTGCTTTGAAATAATAAAATAATTGTGACAATTTACGAATCGCACCTAGTGTATATATATATATATATATATATATATATATATATATATATATATATACAGTACTGTGCAAAAGTATTAGGACAAGAACTATTTTATCTTTTATGAGGCATATTGACAGAATATAAACAATTTAATTAAATTAATTTTATCTGATTTACTCAACAAATGGTTTAACAAGGAAAATACTTTATACAAAATAAATTTAATATTTAGCATAATAGCCTTTTGCTTTGATCACAGCCTTTATTCTGTCAGGCATTGACATCACAATCTTCTTCAATGTATCTAATGGTATTTACTGCCAAGCCGCTTGTATTTGTTCCCAAAGTGTGTCTTGCGAAGTAACATTAGATTTATCAATTTTTTTATCCAAAATATCCCACAGATGTTCAATAGGATTGAGATCAGGGCTTTGTGGGGGGGCCAATTCAAATTTCTTAGCCTTCCTCTTCCTTTTTAGTTAAATAATTCTTACAAAGGTTTGACTTTTCACCCTGTATTTGAATTTCAGTGAGGTTTTCAGGAAAATCACCCCTTTCCTAATACTTTGAACACTACCGGTAGTGTGCAAAAGTGTTAGGACAGGGGTGATTTAAAACTTTATTTTGATGCCTCATAAAAGATAGAATAGTTATTGTCCTAATGCTTTTGCACAGTACTCTCAGTCAGTCAGTTAAGTGCCATACGTGATGCACGCTTGGGCGATCATATTTCGAAAGAGACATAACTGACTGGGTAGAAGATTATCCCGCAGTAGGTGGCCATTGCTTTCTGCGGTAGACTGGTTGCCGACCAAGGCAATCTGTCGTAGTATTTAACCCATAATTGGAAGGAAGAGACGGATTAATACCTTTCCCAAGGGTATTTGCGCGTAAATGAATGCAATGAATTCAACTGGAATTCCAACTCAACTCCGAATCGATATCCATTGCACCACACGACTGTAGATATTCAAAAACACGTCTCCGAAACGCCATGATATACACATATAAAGAGAAGTCTTTTGAAAGGCAGTAGAGGTTTATCCTTGGTTTTCTCCTTAGGTTTGGGTTTCCGGTTCATTCAACTCTATACTTCTATCATCTCTAGCTAAACTTAAAAATCTGACGTAGAATTACATTTCTACTGCTTCAAGTCTCTTCTTCAGCTGTGAGAATAGATATTATATAGCAGTTCACAGCCCTTTTATTTTTATTGGATTTTACCTGCTATTTCCTACTTTGATTAGCTTTTGGAAGGCTTGAAATTGAGGATGGAAACATTTTAAAATTAACTGAAATGAAAATTTTGACTACACTGATACCGACTTAGCTTTTATAAATACAAACATGTATACATTGCCATTATGAACACAAACATTTTTACACAGTCTTTATAAATACAAACCATATAAACCTTTATAAATACAAAATTTTATACATACCCTTTATAAATACAAGGCATTATCAGTCAGTTAAGTGCCATACATGAAACACGCTTTTGCGATCATGTCTCGAAAGAGACATGACTGACTGGGCAGAAGATTATCCCGCAGTAGGTTGCCATTGCTTTCTGCGGTAGACTGATTTTCAGCCAAGCCTATAGAACCCAATCTGTCCTGTTATTTGATCCATAACTGGAAGGAAGAGACGGATTAGTACCTTTCCCAAGGGTATTTGTGCGTAAGTGAATGCAATGAATTCAACTGGAATTCGAACTCGGCTCCCCGATTTCTCGTTCCGAGCCGATAGCCACTGCACCACAACGCACATCCACAAAGCATTATACGTAGCTTTTATAAATACAAACATTTATATATAACCGTTAAAAATACAAACTGAAATAGTAATTTTGCTTACACGTATACCAACTTTATGAATACAAACATTTATACATAGACATTATTAATACAAACCTGTATACATAACCTTTATGAATAAAAACCATATAAAGTTTTATAAATACAAACCTTGATGCATCGCCTTTATAAATACAAACATCCATACACAGCGTTTATAAATACAAACCATATAAAAGTTTATAAATACAACATTTTATATATAGCCTTTATAAATACAAACCATTTTACATAACTCTCGGTTGACACTCTTCTCCAATATTCTGAGCAATGTTTTTTTGGTTAGAGCTGAGTTTTTTGTTTCTTTTTAAAGTCTACTTTGTGCGTTGTGGTACAGTGGATATCGGCTCGGAATGAGAAACCGTTGAGCCGAGTTTGAATTCCAGTTGAATCTATTGTATTCACTTACGTGCAAATACCTTGGGAAAGGTATTAATCCGTCTCTTCCCTCCAGTTATGGGTCAAATAGCAGGACAGATTGGGTTCTATAGTCTTGATCAGCAACCAGTGTACCGCAGAAAGCAATGGCAACCTACTGCGGGATAATCTTCTACCCAGTCAGTCATGTCTCTTTCGTGTTTCACGTATGGCACTCTGATTCTGGCGTTTCCAAACTGTTGAATTTTATATTATTTTTCCAATAAGAATAGATAGGTTCACATATAATCCGGTTCCCACTCCTAACAGTTTATAATTTTATTTCTTTTATTTCCGGTTTAGGGTTGAGTTTTTGATTCCGTCTAAAGTAGCTTTATTCGCTTTCACTCCCAGTGTTATCGTGACTTACCCATATGACACATTGAACTCTTCCGAACTATATGTAAATAGCAGTTCTGCTTTGTAGAGCAGAGTGGCAGTGAGAGTGAGAGCGGAATCTATTCTAGCAGATAACACTGACAGCCGGACTAACAGTCACGCTAATAATCGTTCATTGGTATATGTTATACTACTGTTTTTGTAATATATTTGTTTAACACTTTTCCGTCTTAGTGTCTTTATTTCTGGCCCCAACAAGGTTCCAACAACTTAGCGACGAGGTCCCAACACCAATTATCCCCCTTTGCGTCTTAGTAGTATTATTGCCTTGCTTGGTTATAAATTTATTAAATAAAAAAAAAAACAGAAAGAAAAAAAACGCACACAAACGCGCACATATTTTCTTCCAGGGCTGATGTGGCGAATATCGAAGATCAGTCAGTTAAGTGCATACGTGATACACGCTTTAAGCGATCATGTCTCGAAAGAGACATGACTGACTGGGCAGAAGATCATCCCGTAGTAGGTTGCCAACCAAGGCTATAGAACCTGATGTGTCCTATTATTTAACCCATAACTGGAGAGAAGAGACGGATTAATACCTTTCCCAAGGGTATTTGTGCGTAAGTGAATGCAAGAAATTCGAACTGGAATTCGAACTCTGCTCCCCAACTTGTCGATCCGAGTCGTGTTGTGGTGCAGTGGATATCGACTCGGAACGACAACTCGGAGAGCCGAGTTCGAATTCCAGTTGAATGCCCAGTCAGTCATGTTTCTTTCGAGACATGATCGCCCAAGCATGTACCACGTCGGGCACTTAACTGACTGACTGAATATAATAGAAAAATGATTAAGGCTTCTACCGTCATAAAGTGGGGGATCGATTTTCTATTGTTATGAAGCAATAAACTGATACCCCACTAATTACTACTTAATAATACATTTTCCTCCTTCTAGCTATGAGTCAAATAACAGGATAGATTGGGTTATATAGCCTTGGATGGCTACCAGTCTACCGCAGAAAGCAATGGCAACCTACTGCGGGATGATCTTCTGCCCAGTTAGTCATGTCACTTTCGAGACATGATCGCCCAAAGATTGTATCACGTATGGCACTTAACTGACTGGTTATCAATATCGATTCAAATTCAAGTCGAGGTGTTTACTTCGAACTAACCTTTGGAAAAAACATGTGAGAGCATGATTTCTTCTTCCATCATTTATGATTAGAATAATATGGTTGATTGAGTTCTTTCGACTTAGTAAGTCAATTTTTTAATGTAGGAAAATTATTAGTTGTAATCCCTTCTCAAAATGCCGTCGGTCTATTTCTCCTACGTGTCGTGAATCAGAGCTCTATTGAACAATGTTAATAATGTTGGATATAAGAGATATATTGAACGGATGTTGGAGCCTCATGGATGAGTGAAGAGTACCAATCCTTGGAGAAATTGACTGAAGTATATTTACATAATATCGCCCAAGGAAGAAGATATGCAAAGAAAATGTCAAGATAAACCTACTACCTCGAACACATTGATATCGCTCGGATCTAAGACAGCAATCCAATTCCGCAATGGCGTAAACAGCGCCCTAAGGCGAGCCAAGCAAAACACAAAAAAGTATCCGTTCTTGTCCCCAAAATATCCGACATACACATGGTTATCATATATCATAGATTAAAGTAGTAATAGATATAGATATACTTAAAAACGTACTTATCATATATCTAAACCTATTTATAAATGGAACTTTGTGTGTGTGTGTGTGTGTGTGTGTCCGTTACATATAGACTCCGAAACGGCTTAACCGATTTTCTTGAAAATTTACACAGTTGTAATATAATCGTCTGCGAGTGTTCTTAGCTAGGTTTTGTGTCGAGGTACCCCCGATAAATATCGAAAATCGATAATCGAAAAAATCGGGTTATAGAAGGATTATAGAAGGAGTGGTCCGATTTTAATCAAATTTGATACACTCATAGACAAAGACATAAGAAACGATATTCAGAAGTAGTTTCAAGGTTGCAGTTCTTACAATAGTGCAGAAAATCGATAATATATCTATATATAAAAGACAAGATGTTTGTGTGTGTGTCTGTTTATCTGCCTGTATGTCTGTATTTTTTCAGCCCTTTTATTTTAGTTTTTGCTTCTGGTTTGGCTCTAAGTAGGTATAATTGTAGTTCTTAGTCTCAGCCATGATACCATTTACTCAGAGGACTTATTTAGCCTTCAAAATTCAGTTTACGACGAAAAAAACTTATTTGATATCGATACCAGAAAATCAAACCAGGGCACTATAATATTTCCATAATCTCTTAGAGAGGTCCACCGGTAACCTTAAATGTTAAGGTAACTCAGTTTTTATCTTGGTTAATAATTTCCTTAAATGTCCAGGTGTCACTATATTTGGAAACAAGTGACCCAAGGACATCATGTTTAGCTGAGCCCTCAAGTGCTCTAAGAAAATTGTTAGGGACTGACTAGCCTGTGGTAAATTGTTAAGGATAGATGCCTATTGTATATATCTTTTTAATTCCTGCAATTTGTTTTTTACTGCCACAATAGTATTGGCTATTTCTTGTCTTAGCTCCCTTAAATTGGTGGTTAACGAATTCATTTTCACTCTATTCTTCGTTAGCTCCAACCTTGTTAGACTCAATATTGTTATGCTATTCATTGGTTAGGACTCTTTGATTTTTCTCCCTGCTGCCACACCTGGCACTGGTCTGGTGTCCTTGCTATTCTCCTCGGGGTTCTTGACAAAATACAACGGAGAATCTGTAATGTGATCGATACCGACTTGGCAGCCCGCTTGCAGTCACTCTCTCACCGGCGTAACGTGGCTTCTCTGTGCCTCTTCTATAAATACTTTCACGCCTTCTGCTCCGATGAACTTAGATCACTGGTGCCCCCTGTGTACGAATTTGCACGAGATACTAGATTAGCAACTAGGTCCCACCCTTTTACAGTGAAACCGATAAAATGTAACCGTAATTTTTACTCCAACAGTTTCTTTTCTCGCACTTCCCGACTGTGGAATTCCCTTCCACATACTTGCTTCCCCGACAGCTACAATCTCCAGGAGTTTAAATGTAAGGTCAATAGACACCTCCTAACACACTAACTCGCATCCATTCTCTCAAACACCCTTCCCGTCTACATCCTTATCACCCTCCTTCTGACATTTCCTTTATCTAACCACGCTTTCTCACCACCTTCCCCTATGTAACCCCCTGCGCAATAGTGGCAGTGGAATGCCTTGCTTGGGGTGAAACGATTGAAAAAAACTCTCCCAGTTTTATTTTTAATACTGTAACCTTATCGTCTCTTACGGTCCCAAATAAAACATTCAATGTGGATTAAAGACTCAACAGAGCAAGCCGAAACAAACACCCACTTTTATTTTTACAGAGAGGGCTGCCCAGACTTGATAAACAGCGTCTCTGCAACCAGTTTTACAGCCATATATTTCTTTCTGTATTAAAGATTCCCTTTCCTTCGCTCAATTTATGCAGAATTGTGATGATGGATTTCTTTTGGCATTTGAAGCCTTTTCACGTGTGTTTCTTTGTCGTAGACTATCGATATTTGTAGTAATTTGCTATATCGTAGTCATTTGACTAGCCCGAAGATGCTTTCCTTGAAATTATGAAATTTGCCACCTTGTCTGTTATTTTAGTTTTGACAATATTATGTATCGTCAGATTGATGGTGTAGCGATGGATTCCCCTTTCGGCCCTGTTTTGACTAATATATTTGTGGGCATTTATGAGGAAAGCCTACTTTTAAGTTCTTCCAGGCCCATGGTCTACTTCCCCTTTGTTGATGAGACTATTTGCGTTTTCAACAATGAATCGAAAGTTGACCAATTCTTTTCCCTGACCTTAAATTTATGGTAGATAAGGAGTCAATTTTTAAATTTTAAATTTCAATGTCAGAGTCGTGCGTAAAATGTAGGATAAAATGTATGTTTATTAATATATATATATATATATATATATATATATATATATATATTAAGTAATTCATAGAGCTTTATATTCGACCTCAACAGAATGCAGAAAGCACTGGACGGCTGTTTTGTCTTATATTTGGGACTCATCAGTAGTGCACATCCATTACCAGGAATAAATTCCTGGTATTGCTGGTGGTAGATGCGCCGTCCAGTGCTTTCTGCATTCTGTTGAGGCCGAATATAAAGCTCGATGAATTACTTAATTATTCAAATCCTCCTAATACTTCTAGTATATATATATATATATATATATATATATATATATATATATCTGGCATGTACGCATCGCTCATTTCGTAATGAATTAGATCACTCTGGCTATTGGGCGTGTATAATGATAATATACACGCTAAAAGGTCTGCCATCTTCTACTGAGCGTCCATAGCCCAGAGGTTGAATCGCCGACTGACGCCAATTCGGTCGGGTTTCAATCCTGGGTTAAAAAGCAATAGGAGTTTAACCGTGCTGATGAGTTGTGATACAGCGAAACAGATCTGTCTGCGGATGACTATATATATATATATATATACAGAGAGAGAGAGAGAGAGAGAGAGAGAGAGGGAAAGAGAGAGGGGGCGGGGAGAGATCATAGATAAAGATATATAGATACAGACATCATAGATATATATATATGATATATAGATGATATATATATATATATATATATATATATATATATGATATATAGATATCAAATAAATAAAATAGATACACTCTATTGTAAGCGTTTTTGGCAGTAGATGCCGCAGTTTACCTCAAAAAGTAATGTTAACCTACTGCTGGTAAAAACTTCTGCTCAGTCGGTCATGTTTATTTCGAGACATGATCGCCCAAGCGTGTATCACATATGGCACTAACCTGACTGATTCTATATTATAAAAATCAATATAACATAATTATAGAACTTATGGAATAAGAAATTTATCATAAAGCATATCGTGGCGCAGTGGATATCGACTCGGAGTGAAAAATCGGGGAACCGGGTTCGAATTCCAGTTGAATTCTTTGCATTCACTTACGCACAAATACCTTGGGAAAGATATTAATCCGTCTCTTCCCTCCAGTTATGGGTTAAATAATAGAACAGATTTGGTTCTATAGCCTTGTCTCTAATACCAGAACCATTATTTTCAGACAAACCTCGTATGCACTTTATTTACCTTGTTGGGACTGTTGTCCTCATATTTGTTGCCATGTTTACGACGTTTCGGTCGTTGTACGCTACGGCATTTTTCAGTCTGAACAATGTAAATAAAGTAAAGAATACCTCATCTCGGACGTATAGACAAACCTCGTATGGATTTGTTCTTCATCAATGAAGTAAAACGTGTTTTATAGAAATTGCCTTTACTTTTTGATTTACCCATGAATAAAGATTTTTTGTATTCAATACCGAATTTCTTTTTATAACCACTGATATATTTTTCTGGCTTAACATTGTATTTCAGAAAGTTCACTTTCGTGTAAAAGCCATCCCAAAAAGCACTCTGTGTACGAAGTAAGGTAAATTAAAACATGCTGTCTCGGAGCTTTGTTTAACAAACCGATACAGTACAAAACAAATGGAGTTACGGAAATAAAATACGCGTTCGCCTTCACTGCCTACGAAAAGATTTGTTTTTATAGTTCATAACCAACAATATGGCCGCTATCTCTATGGATGCAAATTTAGGCTCGCCCCAATCACTGATGTTACGTAAATTTTTTTTTTTAATCATTTCACTCCGAGCAAGGCGGAAACGCCACTGATGTGCAGGGGGTTACATAAATGTAAAAAGATTAATTAGAAAAGAGTGAGGAGTACAAACTAGTCAGAAAGGAACAATAGAAAGCAGGTGCGATGACAGATACATAGGTGGAGAGAAAGGGAAGGTTATACGGGGGTGGGGAGAGAGCTAGAGTCCAGTGGTTAGTAGATGAGTATTGACTTTGCATCTAAATTTCTGGAGGTTGTAGCCGTCAGGAAAGCAAGAATACGGGAGCGAGTTCCACAGGCGGGAAGTGCGAGAGAAGAAGCTGCAGGAGTAGAATTGTCGTCTGCATTTGGTTAACCTGACTGTGAATGGGTGGGATCAAGTTGCCAGTCTGGTTGCACGAGTAAACACCTGTTCTTATTAGATGGGGACTGATTTTCAATAATTCTCAGGTTAGATCTGTAATATCTGACAGCTATAATCTCCAAAAATTTAAATGCAACATTAATTGCCATCTTCTATCTACTAAAATTCTATCCATCTCTTATCTTTCTTTTTATTAAAAAAAAGCTCTAACTTAACTTTATAAGATTCAATTCCCACGAACATCGAGTGAACTGAAATTCAAATCCATAAGAGAGTCAGTTTGAAAAAAAAGCACCTGATGATTGCATAACGCATGAAACTCCGAGTCATGCTATATATATATATATATATATATATATATATATATGTATATATATATATATATATATATTTTAATTCAGATACTTTAATCCAAGCGGAAAAAGAAAGCAGGAAGGTAAATTCCAAAAACCCGATCCTAATTAATATTAAAAATTTTATTTTAATATTAAAAATGATACAGGAAGAGAGCTCCATGTAATAAAATATTACAGAGCAAATATATATATATATCCAAGTGAGTATAGAATGAGGAGAGAAAAATGAACAAAATTTTTTCCGTCCAAAACATTAATTTAAAACAGTGCTCGATATATGATTTATAGAGCTGTGAATATTTATTATAAATTATGTTTTAGAACATGTAATCCGTCTCTTCCTTCCAGTTATGGGTTAAATAGCAGGACAGATTTGGTTCTATAGCCTTGGTTGGCAACCAGTCTACCGCAGAAAGCAATGGCAACCTACTGCGGGATAATCTTCTGCCCAGTCAGTCATGTCTCTTTCGAGACATGATCGCCCAAGTGTGTATCACGTATGGCACTTAACTGACTGACTGACATAATTTCTTCTAGTTTATTCTCGCCTCGACCAAAAATCTGGTGTGGGCGACAAAGCTAACCTTGCAGCCGAGGTTGGAAAGGACCTCAAATAATCCGTAGTGGACTGGGGTAAGAAATGGCTCGTAAATTTTAATGCTTCTAAAACGAAGCTACTATCAATTAATCATCATAGACAATCGCACCTACCTCCTATTAGCATGGACCAGGCTTGCCTCCCAGAGAGTAAAAAACTACGCCTCCTTGGTCTCACACTTTTCATTTTTCCGTCTGAATCTATCCTGCACATTTATAAATCTACCATCCGCCCGTGCATTGAATACTGTTGCCATATCTGGTCGGGTGCCCCTGCTATTCTCCTTGGGCTTCTAGACAAGGTACAGCGGAGGGTCTGTAATGTGATCGATACAGACTTAGCAGACCGCCTGCAGTCTCTCTCTCACCGGCGCTACGTGGCTTCCCTGTGTCTCTTCTATAAATACTTTCACGGCTTCTGCTCTGAAGAACTTAGATCACTGGTGTCCCCTAGGTTCGAATTTGCACGAGATACTAGATTGGCAACTAGATCCCACCCTTTTACAGTGAAACCGATAAAATGCAACCGCAACTTCTACTCCAACAGTTTCTTTTCTCGCACTTCCCGACTGTGGAATTCTCTTCCACATGACTGCTTCCCCGACGGATACAATCTCCAGGAGTTTAAATGTAAGGTCAATGGACACCTCCTAACAAACTAACTTCCATTCTTTCAAACACTCTTCCCACCCACCCAACTATCTATTACCCCCCTTCTGACATTTCCTATATCTAACCACTCTTCCTATTTACCTCCCCCTATGTATCCCCAAGCGCAATAGTGGCAGTGGAATGCCTTACTTGGAGTGAAATGATTAAAAAAAAATATATATGTCCTCTTCTCTACAATCATATGGCTGTTTCAGTGTTTGGAACCCAAACACATCATCGGGAGAAATAAAGGTTTGGAATCATTCTCTTTTTATATTTGGTTCGTTGTTGTCGTGGGGGTTGGTTGGGGTTATTGGTAATTTAGTTAATTTCTCTCGTTTTGACCGTCAGACTCTCGAAGAATCCGGTGTGTAAGTGAGAAATTGTTGATTAATGGTATTATCTGTTGGAATGTACGTCCTATCGGGCGGGTATATCTTCCGGTTAGAATTTCTAAGAGGGATTCGTGTTGATTGGTCATTTTTATGGTTGGCTATCGTTTAATTGATTGATGTCTGCTGTTAGTGGACCTAATTCATGTATTTACTTTGATCCTGTGTCTAGGTTTCTTAGATAGACGTGATAGGGCTGGGGTGTTTTTTCTTTCGAATTTTGATTTTTTCGGTATGGAATATTTTTTTTATTTTATAGGGTTTTTTTTTTAAATATATTTTTTTATATTTTATAGTCAAGTTTGGAGTATAATTGTATTTAGGCAAAGTTATTTCAAGAAATCTAAATTTGTATTCTTTAGGAAGTGAATGCAAATTAGTGTTTTATCAGTTTTTTGTATTAAGTTGTATGCTTAATCTTAATTTTAAGTTTAGAGGGTCGGTTTTTTTTCTTTTATAATCAAACAGTATATATATTTATTTCTACCGCCCTGATTATTTACGATAAATCTTTGTTACGAAAATGTGTGTTATTCAGCAGGACTCGACCCTGCGATCCCTATCCACATAGAGGAAGCCACCAATTGATCTGGTGCGTCTTAGACCTCTCGACCACGAATGACCAACAGTCAAAACAAAGTAAAATCAAGCCTATATAAAACAATTTTCAATTCACGCAAATAACCATATCTGCACTGAAATGTATTGTAATGTCAACAAATGTAAATATGTTACGTAAATTAACGAAGATTGACGAAATGGTTACTAACAACCGACAATTTGAAATTATTTGTTTGAACATTATTTTTGATCGATAAGCGAGGAGCTGGTTAAGAATTGTAAACATTATCATCCGGGTTCGTACGATCTTAAAATATATTTTCTGATGTGTTTACAGCCAGATAACTTCGTACCTTTCATTTAAATTTCCAGAACGAAAAAGGTTACTAAATAAAAGGTCCCAAGTATTATTTGGCTGTAAACACCTCAGAAAATATATTTAAGATCATAAATAAAATGAATAATTAATGCACCTTGTCTGTCATTTTTAAAGACATTAGTATAAATGAGGGATTGCTTCCTAAATACAAAATATATACAGGGGAGACAAAAAGCAGAAACGCCTTGAAATTTCCAGCAAATTGATTTTTAATATATGAAAGGGCCTCCTTTGGAAGTGATGAGAGCTTGAATTCTGCATGAGATCGACTCGTAAAAAATCTGAACTGTTTCTAGATTAATTCTTATCTATTCTTCAGATAAAACAATCTCAAATTCTTTCAATGATGATGGTGAAGGATATCGACTTCTCATTTATTTTTTCAAAAATGAACCATAATTGTTCAATAAAATAAAGAAGGGGAAAAAAGAAAAGAAAGGAAAAAAAATCTAAATGAGAAACGCTCGATATGTGTCAAACAAATTTAACTTTAAATGTTTAAATGAGTTAAAGTTTTAGAAAAAAAGAGACTTTGAAAATTTTATTTTTTCTCTATATTTTTTTATATCCCGCCCCTTCCCTTTCTGTTCTGTTTTGTTTAACCCAATTCTCAATTTAACGACTTCCCTTCCTTAACCCTTTTCCTTTGTAAAGCTAGACATGCCAAATTTTCCATCTCTTCACTTTCAACTCTATCTAAAAGGAAAACCCAAAAATAGACTGATTTACAAAAAAAAAAAAAACATTTTGTGACGTAAATTTCTCAAATCTTAACCGTCATTTATTTATTTATTTTTTATTTTTTTATTTCTCTTTTTAATTTTATTTTTATTCTCATTTTGGAATATGGACTCTTGCTGAGGATACGTGAAATCTGTCTTCGGGATTTCATGTTGAAATGTTCATTCAACCATTTTTGAATTTTGAAAATTTATTTTCATATATATATATATATATATATATATATATATATATATGAAATATTGATATATAATTTTATATTTCAAGAAAAATATTGGGAAAATGTTTGACAAAGTAAAACATTACTCGGTCCACGAGCGGGAGGAAATGAAAACAAGCTCTCCTACCATTTTGAAGATGAGATTTTGATCTCGAAATATTAATGAATAATACATAGGTAATACCCAACACCTCCTTTACCTTCCTTTACTTTACTAAACGCACTGTGATAGCCTTTAAGACCTACCCGTACACACACACACACACACACACACACACACACACACACACATATATATATATATATATATATATATATATATATTTAAGATATGTCTGGAATTCTTGAGATTTTCCTTATGAATATTGTTATCTCCGTTAGAATTGATTTGAATGCTGCTAACTTAAATTCAACGCGTCTGTGTTTCGCAAAGTCACTAATTAAGAAGACAGCGACATATGAAAAGTTGTTTCGCTCAATTCTCGCGTAATTATCGTCTTACCAGTCTCTCGATTCTTAATCTTATCAATGGTTGCCTTCAGCCTAATCACTATTGGTTCCTGCATTATCATGTTCCCGGATGAATTTTTTTTTTGTTTTGTTTTTATAACTTAGCAGATATTCTTAACTTATCCTTTCTTATCCTATTCTTGCAGAATGATTACCGTGCAAAATACCAAAAGTCTTGGAGACAACGTATGATTTTTATTCTATTTTATTGTGGCTTCGTCGATTGTTTTCTTGTTCTACTTTGACTCATTTGTACCTCTTAGCATTTCTTTCTAGTTTTCATCCTTTTCTCTTTATTTTTTTCATTTTGTTTCTGTTCACATCTCTTTCTTTCTCTCTTTATTGGCATGTCCACGACGTTTCGGCCGTTGTACTCTCCGGCCTTCTTCCGGTGATACTTGGTCAAAAGAGCTACGAATATACAATAAATATTAATAATGCGTTATCAATATACTTATTATTTATTTTTAATTTTTATCTCTCCAATTTATTTCAAAGGATTGTTCTACACACATACAGACGCACACACATATTACGATATATCTGAGTTTCTTGAGATTTTGCTTATGGATATTACAGTTGAGTGCAATAGGTGATAAACGCTTAGGGCAAGAGATTTTCCCCGCAGGATGTTGCCATTTCTTTCTCAACCATGGTTATAGAACTCAGTCTGTCCTGCTGTTTAATCCATAGATGGAGAGAGAAGCGCTGAATTAATAGTTTTCCTAAGGGTATTTGCAACGAATTCAATTGGAATTCGAACTCTGATTTCTCGTTCCGAACCGATATACACGGCAGAACAACGCATATCCGGATATTATATTATATGTGTGAATCGCTTTAAAAGAAATAAAATTTCTTTATTTTTTTTCTCTATATATTTCCTTCTGCGGAAAGAACAGCTAATTGGTTATGGATCAAAAGAGACAGTGCCTGGATTCCAAATTGTTAGCTAAAATTCCCCGAAATTCTACGTCTAAATTAATGTTTCGGACGAGCTCATGTGCGGTTCGCCTCTAAATGGAAAGTGGCTCTCACAGTCGCCAATCGGAAACGTTTGCAGGGTTTTGTACCGGGCCTAAACGTAATTTTCCAGTGTCTGAAAGCGCTTATCAAGGGTGGGCCAGAAACTGATCATCTCTGGTCGGGTCGGAGCGGTGAGGGGGTTATGATGTTGAGAGACCCGAAATCCCCAAGTGATCCTCGCGATGACATCACTGACGACACTCTCTAGTGTCCCCCCCCCATTACGGTGCGCATGTTTGAAATTTCTTTCACTTACGTTCCTAACAGTTTTGTCAACAGTTCTTTCTCTCTTCCTTTTGCATTGAACTATTTCCTTTAATTTTTAACATTTCGATATTTTTATTTTTATTTTTTTCTATTTCCGTTAACCTATCTGTATTCATTCTTTCACATGCTTGCATAGACGTTTACATTCTTCATTTGTTCGTTCATTCAATTGATTTCTCTACATTTCTTTATATTTTTCAGTTAATTTTTTTTTCCCTTTCCATTTACGGTTTCTTTCAATTTACGTTTACATTCTTCATTCGTTCATTCGTTTAATTGCTATCTTCACATTTTTTTATTTAATGATTTTCTTTCTTTTTCAATCAGTCTCTTTCCATATTCGTTTGTCTTCTTCATCCGTTCATTCATTAAATTTTTTTCTTTATTTTTTCATTTAATGTTTTTCTTTCTTTTTCAATCAGTCTCTTTCCATATTCGTTTGTCTTCTTCATCCGTTCATTCATTGAATTTTTTTCTTTATTTTTTCATTTAATGTTTTTCTTTCTTTTTCAATCAGTCTCTTTCCATATTCGTTTGTCTTCTTCATCCGTTCATTCATTGAATTTTTTTCTTTATTTTTTCATTTAATGTTTTTCTTTCTTTTTCAATCAGTCTCTTTCCATATTCGTTTGTCTTCTTCATCCGTTCATTCATTGAATTTTTTTCTTTATTTTTTCATTTAATGTTTTTCTTTCTTTTTCAATCAGTCTCTTTCCATATTCGTTTGTCTTCTTCATCCGTTCATTCATTGAATTTTTTTCTTTATTTTTTCATTTAATGTTTTTCTTTCTTTTTCAATCAGTCTCTTTCCATATTCGTTTGTCTTCTTCATCCGTTCATTCACTGAATTTTTTTCTTTATTTTTTCATTTAATGTTTTTCTTTCTTTTTCAATCAGTCTCTTTCCATATTCGTTTGTCTTCTTCATCCGTTCATTCATTGAATTTTTTCTTTATTTTTTCATTTAATGTTTTTCTTTCTTTTTCAATCAGTCTCTTTCCATATTCGTTTGTCTTCTTCATCCGTTCATTCACTGAATTTTTTTCTTCACATTTCTTTATTTTTTCATTTAATGTTTTTCTTTCATTTTCAATCAGTCTCTTTCCATATTCGTTTGTCTTCTTCATCCGTTCATTCATTGAATTTTTTTCTTCACATTTCTTTATTTTTTCATTTAATGTTTTTCTTTCTTTTTCAATCAGTCTCTTTCCATATTCGTTTGTCTTCTTCATCCGTTCATTCATTGAATTTTTTCTTCACATCTCTTTATTTTTTCATTTAATGATTTTCTTTCTTTTTCAATCAGTCTCTTTCCATATGCGTTTGTCTTCTTCATCCGTTCATTCATTGAATTTTTTTCTTCACATTTCTTTATTTTTTCATTTAATGATTTTCTTTCTTTTTCAATCAGTCTCTTTCCATATATGTTTCATTCTTCATTCGTTCATTCATTCAATTGCCTTCTTCACATTTCTTTCTGTAAACTGCATTCGGCAGCAAGACCCTTGATTTGGAGGTTGTGAGGAACATGGAACCACCTATCAATCGCTGTTGTTCCAAAGTCCACGCTGACACTGAGTGGAAGCACCTGCTAAAGTCCCAGCTATGGGCAAATAGTTAACCCCCGCCCCTAAACTGGTGTAAAAACACGATGAAAGCATAAAAATGCACATTTATAGAAATATATGCATAAAATAGACTTTTATAAAAAAATATACATTTTTATATATTCAGTAAAATATAAAGTGGGAAGCCATTCTATATTATAATCAATATATAAACAGATCCCTCAATTTGTGGCCACGATAGTTTCTATACAAATATATTCTAGATTTATGGGTTTGAAGAAATAGATGGCAGAGCAGGGTTTGGGAGGGGTAACAAGTGAAAGTGTATTAAGAGCTACAAGGGACAGGGAGATGTGGAGAGCCATGATCACCTAAGTCCTGAAAGGACACGGCGCATATAAGGGTAGATTGTTCCCATATCACTTTTCTCTCTCTCTCTCTCTCTCTCTCTGTCTGTCTCTTTCTCTCTCTTTGGTCCTGGGTATGACGGTAAACTGGATCCGGCAGCAAGGCCTCTGATTAGGAGGTTGTGAGGAGTATAGAACCACCTTTTGATTGCTGTTGTCCTCAGGTCCACCCTGACCCGGAGTGGTAGCACCTGTTAGGGTCTCAGTTATGGCCAAATAGTTAACCCCCAAACTGGGGTCTAAACGCCATGAAAATACACTTTTATAGAAATATATACATAAAAATAATCTCTTATAGAAAAATATACATTTTCGAAGGAAAAACTATTACCATAGTACATTTTTGGCAGAAAAATAATTTTTCTCAGCAAAATATTTTGAAATACAAAACTAGAAGACATTTTCAGTTTTCTAAATTAAAAAGAATAAAATCAAAATTTTCATTAAAATCTGACTAAATCAGCCTTCTCACTATAACCGAATATTAAAATGAAATACCTTAAAACCCTTCCTTTTTGGCATTAAATAACCCACAGAGGTGTTGATATGCCGTTAAACAAAACTCATTTCACATTTCTTTCTTTCTTTAGCCATTAACTTTTTCATTTACAAACATTTCTTTCTTTTTCTTCCTTCTTTCATTTTTTTCTTTCATTTTTTATATTTTTAATTCTTTATTGGTCCGAGATCCGTAGACTGATTGGTATGATCAAAGAAGTACTTCAAAAGCTAAGCAAAGTATATATATATTTTTAATCATATCACACCGAGCAAGGCGGTACACCACTGAAGCGCAGGGGGCTACGTAAGAGTGAAAAGATTGGAAAAGAGAAAGCCGAAAACCACATCCTAAGCAGGGAACAAGGGTTGAGTCTCTTCACCTGTTCAATAGCCGTGGGTGGAGTATGAGCCGAGCGATAGTTTAATCTATTTACTCCAACTGAAACAAAAATAAATAAAATAAAATAAATAGAAGAGTGAAAAGAATGGAAAAGAGAAAGCCGGAAACCACATCCTAAGCAGGGAACAAGGGATGAGCCTCTTCACCTGTTCAATAGACGTGGGTGGAGTGTGAACCGGGCGATAGTTTAAGAGAGAAGATTTCGTTGGAGATAAAGAAAAAAGCCTTGGACTGTTATGTGATATCTGCCCGGGAAGTGCTGGACTATCTTCTTAAAAATGAAGAAGTGACTCGAAACAATTGACATGTAGTTCTACAGGAGGATCCTGAGGATACCATGGACCGAAACTATAAGCAATGACAAAATTTTGGCGAGAATGCAAACAAAAACATAAACCTCGGATCAGGAAGAGACAGTGTGGCTCAGTGGATATCGACTCGGAACGAGAAATTGGAGAGCAGAGTTCGAATTCTAGTTGAGTTCATTGCATTCACTTATGCGCAAATACTCGTGAGAAAGGTATTATTCCCTCTCTTCCCTCCAGTCATGGGTTAAATAACAAGACAGATTGGGTTCTATAGCCTTGGCTCGCAACAAGTTTACCGCAAAAAGAAATTTTAAATAACAGGAAAGATTGGGTTATATAGCCTTGGCTGGCAACCAGTCTACCGAAGAAATTAATGGCAACCTACTACGGGATAATCTTCTAATGTTTATTAAGTTGCATATCTATCAATTTGCTTTACGAAAATAATAATTAAATGAATATTAAAATAATTAAATTTATATTTAAATTTTTTGCAATAATTAGATATTAAAAGATTGTATTATATTAAGAATTGTATTAGAATATAAGAATAAAATAGATGTTATATAAAAAGAATAAAATGAATTTTTAAAAAAATTTAATAAATAAATAGATATTAAAAAAGTAAAAAATGTCATTTATAAATTAAAAGTTTAGAAAAATTAGAATAAAACCCATTCTGAATCAAAATAAAAATAGTATATTTACTCATAAGCCTCTTTAAGTTAGATCAAAAATATAAACTATTTTCTTTCTTCATCTCTTTTCTTTTTTCTTTTTTCTCTTTTGTTTTTGAAAATGTTGGCATATGGAGAAATCTGAAAGAAAAAAAAAACATTTGCAACAATAATGGATACATCAACAGAAATAGGGTCTAGACAGGGGTTTTAAAAATTAAGTTGACACTTTGACCGTTAAGATTGAAAGACGAAATCATGTATTCCCCAAAAATATAAACTTTTTTTTTCAAATTTAAAGCGAATCTCTATTCTGATTAGTTAAATTGAACACACATACATTTTTATGTCTTCCCCTATCTATAAATAACAAATGTATTGTTTCTTATATTTAAATGAACATCATTTTCACAACAATGATCTAACAATGTCTAATGACGAAATAGAAATCTCGAAACATCGAAATTTCCGTATCACATTGTATTTTTAACTAAAAAACAATTTTAATTATATGATTAAGCACTTAAAAAAGTAAATGCTGGAGAACTCGGAATGGTAAAACTGTTGCTTCTATCTATCTATCTATCTATCTATCTATCTATCTATCTATCTATCTGTTATTCTGTTCATATCTATCTATCTATCTATCTATCTATCTATCTATCTATCTATCTATCTATCTCTCTATATATATATATAGCCCCAAGCAAGGCATTTTACTGCCAATGTTTTGCAGGGGGTTACATCAGAAGAAAGTTATGAGAAAGAGTGACAGGTTATAGAGGGTGTCAGGAAGTGGCTAAGAGAAGGATGAGAATACTGATGAAACTGGAGTGGACGGAGAAAGGAGCATGAGAGAAAGGATTCAGGTTAGTGAGATGGGAGATGACTATTGACTTTACACTTAAACTCCTGGAGATTGTAGCAGTCTGGAAAGCAAGTAAACAAAAGGCCTGGTGTATATACTCAGTGATTGTCGTGAGCATATCAGCAGTAGACCTGATGAAGCGGAAACCATACTGTTTGTCAGAGAATAGTCTGTGCGCTGTGAGATGTTGAACCACCTCGGCGTTGATGAAGGCTTGGAACACTATGCCAAAAATCGGTAGGAGGCTAATAGGGCAATAATTAGAGAGGTCAAAGGGTTCACCAGTTTTTTTATATATTAGAACCACGGAGAAGGATTTCCAGCAGGCTGGAAAGCAAGAAGCAGAGAGGCAGTAGTTATAGAGTTTGGAGAGAACAGAGAAGAGTTCAGGGGAACATTTCTTCAGGACAATGATTGGGATTCCGTCACCGCCGCTCGCTTAATGGGGATCAAGCTTTGAAATTATGTTAGAGACCACCGAGGGGGTAATGTGGATGTTATTCAGAGGTGCTCCAGTTCGGAGTAGGAAGTCAGGTACAGATACTCCAGAAGAGTCCTGTGTTGAGTTGGTGGAGAATCTGCGAGCAAAGCACTCAGTCTTGTCTGTTGTAGAAGTAAAGACCTCAAATTCGTTGATTAGAAAGGGGATTGAGAGTTTGCTATTGTTTAGTACACTTTTACAGAGCCTCCAGTAGTCTTTAGAACCGAAATTACGGGATGCTATGCGCTGCTTCATTCTGGCTGTAAACAGTAGCTTGGCTTCTTTAAGTATCTTCTTGCACTCATTGCAAGCAGAGGCAAAGAGGCACCTATTATGGTCCTACGCGTGACTCCAATAAGCCGGAAGAAATGATTTTGATGTGGGATGGCGGCCGAGCACACGGGGGAGAACCAAGGGGACGAGTGGGGTTTAAGCCTCAATTTCCTGGCTGGGATGAAATTTCGATGCTAGCCTTAACCCAAAAAGAGACCTCAGCCTCACAGTCTTCAACGGGAAGAATAAAGACTTTGTTCCAAGGGACATCACACAGGAAATTGCGGAATGAGTCCCAATCGGCTATTTGGCAGCAGTAATATATTCTGCTAGTCTGATGTTCTTGGGTGGAGTATGTATGTATGTATGTATGCCGCATTCACCCTAGTCGGGTTGAGCGGGCTTCCTCCCTGACGGAGTAAGTCTCATTGGGATTTGTTTAAGGGCAGGGTCCCAAGTCCTACCCCGTTATTTAACCCATAACTGGAGGGAACGGACGGATTAATACCTTTCCCAAGGGTACTAGTGCGCAAGTGAGTGCAGTGTGCTCGACTGAAATTGGAACTCGGCTCACCGATTTCCCCCTCCAAGCCGACATCCACCGCACCACAACGCACATCCGTGAACGCTAACAGCACCTGGTATTCCCAAGTGGTCACCCACGTAAGTACTGACCAGGCTCAACGTTGCTTAACTACGGTGATCGAGCAGGAACCGGTGTATTCAACGTGACATGACCGCATGGAGTGGGAGTAGAAGGAGATGTTAACAGAAACCACCGCCTGGTCAGAGATTCCGAGGGGCAGAGTTGCTTGACATTGTTAGGGTCAGGAATGGAAGTAAAACAGAGATTTAATAGTGAGTCATGTCTATTAGGGTTATTAGAGAAACGAGTGGGGGAACTCCACCACTTGCGTAAGGGACTGAGTGATTGAAAAATTCATGGTCACAGCAAGATCTGTGACAGAGGTTTTCAGCCACTTGGCGCGGTGGGCGTTAAAGTCACCACACACAAATATATGGGCAGACGGATGAGAGTAAATGACCTTATCAATATTATTGGAGATGCTGTCAAGAACGGAACAGTCAAGAGATGAGGGGGAGCGGCAGAGGAATAAGAGATAGCTAACGGAGCTTAGTAGAGAGAGACGGAAACACATATAAGAATGATTTATTGATTCAAGAGAGATCACCCTAGCTAGAGGGAGGTGTTCATGGACGTAAACACCAAGCCCATGCATGTGAACATTGGAGTCCTTCCTGAAGAGGGGAAGGTAACCAGGGACATAGTATTCAGAACAGAGGATAGAAGGATCAAGTTTAGTTTCGCAGGGGGCTAGGATGTCAGGTGAATTGACTTGAAGGAAGGATTCGACACTGTAAAAGTTGGTGTGTATACCTCATATGTTAGCGAAGGATTATATATATATATATATATATGAGATAGTTAAGGCCATATCACGTTGAGTACACTGGTTCTCGTTCGATCATCGAAGTTAAGCAACATACTTAGATGGGTGACCGTTTGGGAATACCAGGTGCTGTAAGCGTTTATTTTTGTGAATGTGCGTTGTGGTGCATTGAATATCGGCTTGGAACGAGAAATCGGGGAGCCGAGTTCGAATTCCAGCCGAATTCATTGCATTCACTTACGCGCAAATACCCTTGGGAAGGTTATTAATCTGTCTATTCCTTCAAGTTATGGGTTAAATAACAGGACAGATTGGGTTCTATAGCCTTGGTCGGCAATCAGTCTACCGCAGAAAGCAATGGCAACCTATTGCGGGATAATCTTCTGCCCAGTCAGTCATATCTTTCGAGACATGATCGCCCAAGCGAGTATCACGTATGGAACTTAACTGACTGAGATACATAGATAGATAGATAGATAGAGAGAGAGAGAGAGAAGGGGATAGGGAGAGAGAGAGAGAGTTAGAGAGAGTGAGAGAAGATGTTATATGAGCACTGAAAAAGCACACAACTGAAAATCTCCAGGTATAGATAAAATTCCTAACTTTTTGATATACTAGTCAAATAACTTCAAGAAATGGTAAACGAACTAAAATTCTTGCATGAATGATCAAAGGAATTACTTTCTTCTACCCAAGAACAGTGACATAAATATCCCGAAAAACTACAGACCAATTACATGTCTTCCCACAGCATACAAACTATTAACATCTATTTCATCTAAACAGACATATTTCTTGGCAAGAAATGACATATTACCGCTTGAACAAAAAGTGTATAAACGTGGCTGTTACGGATGTAAAGACCAATTACTTATTAATAGGATGATCCTGAAAAATGCTTCAATGCAAAGAAAAATCTTAGTACTGCCTGGATGGATTATCGTAAGGCATTTGATAGTGTACAACATTCCTGGATCTTAAAGACTTTAAATATGTACAAGGTATCACCCGTCATCACCAATTTCATCAAACAATGTATGTCGATTTGGAAAACAATCCTCTATCTCAATTATATACATGGAACCTATAAGTCTAGTAAAATAAACATCAACAGAGGCATATTTCAAGGTGACTCTTTATCTCCCTTACTATTTTGCATATCAGTAATAGCATAAACCAGTCAACTTAACAAGACAGAATGTGGTTATAAAATAGTTTAAAAGAAAATAAGCCATCTATTTTACATGGATGACTTAAAGTTGTATGCTAAGCATGACAATGTGCTGGAAGGTCTCCTGCAAACTGTAAAATGTTCCAGTGATGACATTGGAATAAACATTAAATTTGGATAAATAGGCTAAAGATACAATTTGACGAAGATAGTTACAACAAACATTTTTTATTAGCTTAAACCCTGCTGTAACAATAAAAGTCTTAGAGCAAGAAGAAGCTTAAAAATACCTAGGTGTAAATGAGTGTGAAAGAATTCACCACAAGACAATGAAAGAAATAATGCGTAAAGAGTACTATAGAAGGCTACGACTGATATTAAAAACTGAATTGAATTCTCAAAAGAGAATTATGGTCATTGATAACCTTGCCACCTAAGTGGTCCAATATAATTTCAACATCTTGAACTGGACTCTAAATGACATCAGACGAATGGATTCTAAGACAAGAAAGCTTCTTTCTAAGCATAAGATGTTTTTTTTTTTAATCATCTCACCCCAAGCAAGGCATTCCACTGCCACTATTGCGCATGGGGCTACATAGGGGAAGGTAAAGAGAAGGAGTGGTTAGACATAGGGAATGACAGGAGGAAGGTGACAGATGAGTAAGGATAGCGAGGATGAGGGTTGGGCAGATGGGAAGAGTGCTTGATAGAATGGGAGCAGGTTAGTGTGTTACTCCTGGAGATTGTAGCAGTCGGAGAAGCAATCGTTTGGAAGAAAATTCCACAGTCGGGAAGTGCGAGGAAAGAAACTGTTGGAGTAGAAGTTACGGCTGCATTTTATCGGTTTCACTGTAAAAGGGTGGGATCTAGCTGCTAATCTAGTATCTCGTGCAAATTCGTATTTAGGGGGCACCAGTGATCTAAGTTCATCGGAGCAGAAGCCGTGAAAGTATTTATAGAAGAGACACAGGGAAGCCACGTCTCGCCTGTGGGAGAGAGACTGCAGGCGGTCTGCCAAGTCGGTATCTATCACATTACAATGTATCATCCAAAGGCTGATGTAAACCGTCTATACATACTTCGTCTTAAGAAGTCTTATTCAGCTAGAATTGTCATACAGAATTGGCTTACTAACATACATGGAAACAACATGAAACCAGAAATATTCAATAATGAAACAAGGCAGTAAATACAAACAAGATTTACATTTACATTTACCAGTCAACTTAACAAGACAGAATGTGGTTATAAAATAGCACAAAAGAAAATGAACTATCTATTCTACATAGTTGATTGAAAGTTGTATGCTAAGAATGACAATTCGCTGGAAGGTCTTCTGCAAACTATAAAATGCTTCAGTGAAGACATTGGAATGAAATTCAATTTGAATAAATGTGCTAAAGCTACAGTTTTACGAGGATCCCTACAACAAACATCTTCAATTAGCTTAGACGCTGCTGTAACAATAAAAGACTTAGAGCAAGAAGAAGCTTATAAGTATCTAGGTGTAATTGAGAATGAAAGAACTCACCATAAAAAATGAAAGAAATACTTCGAAAAGAAGGCTACTACTGATATTAAAACTGAATTGAATTCTCAGCACAGAATTATAGCCATTAATAACCTTGCCATCCCAGTGGTCCAATATAGCATCAACATCTTGAACTGGACTTTAAAAGACATCAGACGAATGGATTCTAAGAAAAGAAAGCTCCTTTCTAAACATAAGATGCATCATCCAAAGGCTGGATGATACGATTAGTCAAGTAACACGAAAGAAAAAGAAAAAATATTCAGTAATGAAAGAAGGCAATAAATACAAAAAATATTTACATTTAGTAGATTCCGCAGAAAACCAAAACAGACGCCAAGAACCAAATATTGAGGCAAAAAATAACAAAAAGAAATCCAAGGATAAAACTCTTGAATAGATGAAGCAACGCTGACAAACCTCTGCATGGCCAATATCCAGAACGTACCAACAAAACACAATGTTGATAAAGTTAATAATCATTGATGGTTACGAACATCTGGATTAAAATCTGAAACTGAAGGCTTTATTCTTGAAGAATAAGACCAAATTCTTTTCATTCGGAAATTTTAGGCAAACATCATACATAATAATGTGTATCCGAAATACAGGTTCTGTGACAAATACCAAGAAAGAACAGATCATCTAATTATAGGATGTTCTGTACTTACCCCAAATGAATTTAAAAATCGTCACGATAGAGTGAGGCAAGATTTACATTAGACGATGTTCAAATATGTAAACAAACATTGATAAGAACATCACCCAGTCCCTGTTACAGATATAGTAGATATCACCATTCTATAGAATTAGGTCATCTACACAGATAGAAAGATTGAAGCAAATAGGCCGGACATTATTGTCAAAAACCAAAAAGAGAAAACTTGCCTATTAATTGATATGGTTTGTCTAGCGGATTGTAACATATCAAGGAGGAAATTTGAAAAAATATCAAAATATAAAGGCCTTGAAATTGAAATAGAAAAAATATGGAAATTCAAAACAACTACTATTCATCGTGGGTGCACTTGGAATGATGAAAAATGGAACAAAACAACACAATGAAAAAATACCCCAGCTTAAGAGATATACAAAAAATTCTCTTGTTAAGTACAAAACATACACTAAGGAGAACTTTGTCTATGTAATGTTAGTAATGTTAGGGGAGATAGAAAAACATGAAATGGAGTCAAAACAACACACCACGACCTGCCTTAGGTCTTTCCGCAGACTTGGGAGGTAGTGCGACCATAGCAGAAATCATATTATGATGAAAAATTGCATAATAAAAAAGAAAAACCAAAAAAATATCTAAACTTATTTATAAATGAAACTTTGTCTGTGTGTGTGTGTGTGTGTGTGTGTGTGTGTGTATCCGTTACCTATAGACACCGAAACGGCTTAACCAATTTTCTTGAAAATTTACACAGTTGTACTATAAGCGTCTGCGAGTGTCCTTAGCAAGGTTTTGTGTCGAGATACCCCCCGATAAATATCTAAAATCGATAATCGAAAAAAATCGTGTTATAGAAGGAGAGGTCCGATTTTAATCAAATTTGATACATTCATAGACAAAGACATAAGAAACGATATTCAGAAGTTTCAATGTTGCAGTTTTTACAGTAGTGTAGAAAATTTGATATCGATACCAGGAAATCAAAGTTTGACTTACATCCATTCATTTTTCTTTCAGTCTACGGTTTCGCTTTAACTGGAAACAACTATTGCTTTTTAGTCTTTCGTGCCAACGTCCAAAGAGTCTGAGCTCCAGGACCATGGATTATTTTTAAAGCTTCCATTACACCCGAGCAACACCGGGTTATACTGCTAGTAGTAATATAAATTTAAGTGTGAAATTCTAAAAATTGTTAAGAAAAAATATAGAAAGTAAAATGCAGGAGTACTAGAGCTTTGTAAAAAACAGGAAAAAATCCTGCTGATATTAGATTGGGATAAAAAATGATGCTTCTTCAGAACGGTAAAGACACTTTGAAGAATACTGGATCCAAACTATCATTGAAGGAACAAATGCATAACTCGAAGCTAAAGTTTTTTTTTTTTTGTTTATTTTTTATTTTTTTGCAATCAACTACTTATGCTTTGGGAAATAATAATAATAATAATAATAATAATAATAATAATAATAATAATAATAATAAGGAATTTAATAATAAGGAATTTGAAAAACTGTCAAAATATAAAGACCTGGAAATTGAAATAGAAAAAAAAATGTGGAAATTGAAAACAAGAGTTGTGCCAGTGATAGTAGGTGCACTTGGAATGATAAAAAATGGAACAAAACAACACATTGAAAGAATCCCTGGAAACCCCAGCTTAAGAGATATACAAAAAATTGTCTTATTAAGTACAGCCCACACACGAAGGAAAACTTTATCTATGTAATGCTAGGGATGATAGGGAAGATAGAAAAACATGAAATGGAGCCATAACAACACGCAACGACCTGCCTTAGGTCTTCCCGCAGACTTGGTTGGTAGTGAGACCAAAGCAGAAATCGAAATATGATGAAAAATGACAACAATAATAATTCCAATCGCGTTCTCATAATAATAAAAAATAATAATAAAAATGAAACGTTGAACTATTGCTTAGCATTGTCACACGTTGTTTATTTCTTTTCTTAAATCAATATTGGCAGATTTACGTCAATCATTTTATTTAATAATAATAATAATAATAATAATAATAATAATAATAATAATAATAATAATAACAAAACAAAACCTCCGAACTATTAAATTGTACAATGCAGCACTGAAATCAATACTGGATGAAGACCCGAATACAAATCTTAACGAAGTAATATATGCATCAGCAACAGCAGCAACAAAAAAATTAAACATCAAAATAAAAACAAGGCAGTCACGCAGACGTGAAGATCCACCTTGGAAAAGAAAAATCGAAAAAGAAATCGAACAACTAAGAAGTGAACTGTCAGTACTGGATGAACTGAGTAGAGGAATAAATGTAAGAACTAGGAAAAGAAGAAGAGCCGAAAAAAAATATAACATCAGGAATGAAAATGACGTCTTATCAAATAAAGAAAAAATAAAGCAAAAAATCCAACTGAAGGCTCAAAGAATAAGACGCTATGAAAAAAGAGCAAAATTTTACAGACAAAACAAGATCTTTCAGACTGATACAAAGAGATTTTACAGGGAAATAGGTAAAAAAAAGAATTGAAGTGACAGTACCCCCCAGAATGGAAGAAGTCACACAGTTCTGGGAAAAGATATGGGCTTGCCCTAAAGAACCTAGCAAGGAAGTACATTGGATTACGCAGGAGATAGAACGAATGAAGAATAAACCCGAACAGACATGGTCTGGAATTACAGAAGATGATGTTAAATTTGCACTAAAAAAAGCACACAATTGGAAAACTCCAGGTATAGATAAAATTCCTAACTTTTGGCTATATTATTTAAATGCAGCACATAAAAAAATAGCCAAAGAACTCCAAGAAATGGTTGACGATCCCACTAAAATTCCTGCATGGATGACAAAAGGAATTACATTTCTTCTACCCAAGAATGGTGACACAAACAACCCGAAAAACTACAGACCAATTACATGTCTTCCGACAACATATAAACTACTAACATCTATTTTAACAAAACAAACATATTTATTCTTAGAAAGAAATGACATGATACCGCTTGAACAAAAAGGGTGCAAACGTGGCTGTTATGGCTGTAAAGACCAATTGCTAATTAACAAAATGATCCTGGAAAACTGCTACAAGACAAAGAAAAATCTTAGTACTGCCTGGATAGACTACCGAAAGGCATTCGATAGTGTGCCACATGAATGGATTTTAAAGACTTTAAATATATACAAGATATCGCCCGTCATCATCAATTTCATCAAACAGTGCATGTCTATATGGAAAACAACCCTTTACCTCAATCATATAAATGGAACCTATAAGTCTGATGAAATAAACATCAAAAGAGGTATATTTCAAGGTGATTCTTTATCTCCCTTACTATTCTGCATATCATTAATAGCACTAACCAGTCAACTTAATAAGACAGAATGTGGTTATAAAATAGGCCAAAAGAAAATAAGCCATCTATTTTACATGGATGACTTAAAGTTATATGCTAAGAATGATAATGAGCTGGAAGGTCTTCTGCAAACTGTAAAATGCTTCAGCGAAGACATTGGAATGAAATTTAATTTGAATAAATGTGCTAAAGCTACAGTTTTACGTGGATCAATACAAGAAACATCCTCAATTAGCCTAGACCCTGCTGTAACAATAAAAGAATTGAAACCAGAAGAAGCTTATAAATACCTAGGTGTAAATGAGAGCGAAAACATTCACCATAAAAAAATGAAAGAAATAGTGCGTAAAGAGTACTATAGAAGGCTACGAATGATATTAAAAACTGAATTAAATTCACAGAATAGAGTTATGGCCATTAATAGCCTTGCAATCCCAGTTGTCCAATATAGCTTCAACATCTTAAACTGGACTCTAAACGACATCAGGCGAATGGATGCTAAAACAAGAAAGCTTCTTTCTAAGCATAGGATGCATCACCCAAAGGCTGATGTAGACCGTCTATACATACCCCGTAAAGAAGGTGGAAGGGGTCTTATTCAGCTGGAATTGTCATACAAGACAACAACTATTGGCTTACTAACATACATAGAAACAACAAAGGATTGGATGATACAATTAGTAAGGCAACATGAAGAAAGAAAGAAAAAATATTCAATAATAAAAGAAGGCAGTAAATACAAACAAGAATTACAGTTAGTAGATTCTGTAGAAAAGCAAAACAGTAGCCAAGAACCAACTATTGCGGCAAAAAATATGAAAATGAAAGCCAAAGATAAAGCTCTTGAAAAGATGAAACAGCGCTGGCAAGACAAACCTCTGCATGGCCAATATCCAGTACGTGCCAATAAATCCAATGTTGACAAAGTTAATACTCATCGATGGTTACGTGCATCTGGATTAAAGTCTGAAACTGAAGGATTTATACTTGCAGCACAAGACCAAAGTCTTTTCACGAGAAACTTTCAGGCAAATATTATGCATAATAATATGGATCCAAAATGCAGGTTTTGTGATAAACATCAAGAAACAATAGACCACCTAATCTCAGGCTGTTCTGTGCTTGCCCCAAACGAATATAAAAATCGCCACGATAGAGTTGGGCAATATTTACATTGGGCAATGTGCAAACATTATGGAAAAGCTGTAAACAAACACTGGTATGAACATCATCCAGCACCGGTTACAGAAATAGAAGATGTAACCATTCTATGGGATTACACCATCTACACAGACAGAAAAATTGAAGCAAACAGGCCAGACATTATTGTTAAAAACCAGAAGGAGAAAACTTGTCTATTAATTGATATGGCTTGTCCAGCGGATTGTAACATAGCAACCAAGGAATTTGAAAAACTGTCAAAATATAAAGACCTGGAAATTGAAATAGAAAAAATGTGGAAATTGAAAACAAGAGTTGTGCCAGTGATAGTAGGTGCACTTGGAATGATAAAAAATGGAACAAAACAACACATTGAAAGAATCCCTGGAAACCCCAGCTTAAGAGATATACAAAAAAATTGTCTTATTAAGTACAGCCCACACACTAAGGAAAACGTTATCTATGTAATGCTGGGGATGATAGAGAAGATAGAAAAACATGAAATGGAGTCATAACAACACGCCACTACCTGCCTTAGGTCTCCCCGCAGACTTGGTTGGTAGTGAGACCAATGCAGAAATCGAAATATGATGAAAAATGACTTAATAATAATAATCCTCTATATTATTGCGTATAAATATTTTATTTTTAAATTTGTGTATGTATATATGCATATGTATTTTTTTTAATTTGTGTATGTATATATATTTTTAAATCTTTTGACCACAAATGACCAACAGTCTAAACGAAGTCAAATCAAGCCTATATAACACAATTTCCGTGGTCAAGAGGTCTAAGACGCGCCAGTTCAATTGGTGGCTTCCCCTATGTGGATAGAAGTCGCAAGTTCAAATCGTGACGAATAACAAAAATTACGTTACAAAAATTTATCGTAAATAATCAGGCCGGTACATATAAATATATAATACTGTTTAATTAAAAAACGGAATATCTACTTAAATACGAGTATAGATAAAAAATGTTCAAACAAATGATTTTATATATATTATCATATAATTAATTTTTTTTTTAATTAAAAATACATTGCGACACGAAAATTTCTGTTTCAATATTTCTACCTCGTCATCAGGCAATCTTAAATCATTGTTACCTTAATTATATTTCAAATAAACCCTCTAAATACAAATAAGTCCATGTGTTTAGTGGGTTTACTTGAAATATAATTAAGGTACATAATCGTGGCTCTTCTTAATAACCATAATAGGCCAAATAAATTAAAAAGCTTAAAGAAGTCTTTCTGTTGAGTACGATCCCTTACCGGTTGATTACCAGAGACCACGTGTACGATAAGGTAGTAAATATATGTATTCTCTTTTTTTGAAAATACTACTGTTACGTGATACTTAACTTATACAATATTTATGTTTTCTTAGCACTGATCACACTCGGTTGAGGCAATAACCTTTCCCGGCTATTTTTTCTACTTCAAAATCTTGTGAACAGATGCTATCTTGTTAAAATTCTTATCTCGAAACTTTCGGAACGTTAGCAGAATTCTTATAGTAGGAATGGCAGTTATTTTAAGGTGCTAATACATTTTATTTTAATATCGCTTCTACGATCCTCATATTTGCTTATTTGGTATTATTATTATTATTATTATTATTATTATTAGTAGTAGTAGTAGTAATGATAATAAAAATAATAATAATAACAACAACAACAACAACAACAACAACAACAACAATAATAATAATAATAATAATAATAATAATAATAATAATAATAATGTACTGATTATGGTCGCTAGACACCATTTAAAAGTAATTAAAACTTTCTTTCGAAAATGCGGCAAAAGCAAAAGATGCTATTTTAAGAGCGGGAGGAAGACAGCGGCAGCCATTATCAAATGCACAAGTGAGCTTGGCCTCCAACAATAACAGAAATAAAGAAATAACTCAATAATGTCTGATTTTATCTCAATTAAGCAGATTCTTTTTATCTTGAAGGAGGAAATTGGCATTTTTTTTTTTTGGTTTCTTTCTTTCTTTTTCATTCATATCAGGTTATTTCTTTCTTTCCTTTCTTCTTTCGCTTCCCATCAACGTTTTTTTCCTCTATACCCTTTCTTTCTTTCTTTCTTTCTTTCATTCTTTCTTTCTTTTTATTTTTTCTTTCTTTCTTTCTTTCTTTCTTTCTTTTTCCATTAATATTTCTTATACTCTTTCTTTTTCTTTTACATTCCGTTTTTTTCTTTCATTCGTTGCTTCTTTTCCCATTAAGGTTTTCTCTCTTTCTTTTTCATTTACTTCTTTTTCTTTCTTTCTTTCTTTCTTTCTTTTCCCATTAAGGCGTTTTTCATTTATTTTCATTTAGTTCCTTTTAATCTTTCTTTCTTTCTTTCTTTCTTTCTTTCTTTCTTTCTTATTACAGCTTTTCTTTTCTTGTTATTTATTCCCCTTTGTTTCTTTGTTTGTTTGTTTGTTTCTTTCTTTCTTTTCCCATTAAAGTTTTATCTCTTTCTTTTTCATTTAACTTTCTTTCTTTCTTTTTTTCTCATTAAGGCTTTTCCTTTTATTTTTATTTAATTTTCTTTCTTTCTTTCTTTCTTTCTTTCTTTCTTTTCCCATTAAGGAGTTTTTCATTTATTTTCAGTTAGCTCCTTTTAATCTTTCTTTCTTTCTTTCTTTCTTTCTCATTATGGCTTTTCTTTTTTCTTGTTATTTATCTCCCATTCTTTCTTTCTTTCTTTCTTTCTTTCTTTCTTTCTTTCTTTCTTTCAGTTCCCATTAAAGTTTTATCTTTTTCTTTTTGATTTAACTTTCTTTATTTCTTTTTTCTCATTAAGGCTTTTCCTTTTATTTTTATTTAATTTTCTTTCTTTCTTTCTTTCTTTCTTTCTTTCTTTTCCCATTAAAGTTTTATCTCTTTTTTGCCTTTCTTTCTTTTTTTTTCTCATTAAGGCTTTTCCTTTTCTTTTTATTTACTTCCTTTTTTTTCTTTCTTTCTTTCTTTCTTTCTTTCTGTTGCTTTTTAAAGTATCTTTCTATGTGCAAAAATCGCCAATCAATTGATAAGATCTCATTCGTTTAGTGCTGACAAATATTTTGGTTACAGTAAAAGACAAAAATATTTTTCCGCTTTACCCTCTGCATCAATAATTTGTCTTAAACGTAACAGATTCTCAGCATACTATTAGGAACAAGAAAGTTCTAATTGGACAACTTATTCCCGAAGAACCGTTACTTTGTGGAGCAAACTCCAGAAACAGTGCTTTCCTGACGACTAAATCTTAACCTCTTAAATCTAAATTATTATATTACACACATATCCGCATAACCTGTACTTCTTACATTTACTCTCATACAAAAAACTTCTTCAGTAATCCTCTATCTAGAGTGGCTCTCGTGTCTTGTATTGGTCGAAGGTTAGTAATAAAAAATGACATTATAGTTTTTATTGCCAGTTTTATTAAGATTTTACTAAGAATTTACTAAGATGAACTTAGCTCACTGGTGCCCCCTATATATGAATTATTTAAGATTAACAACTAGGTCACACACTCTTACTGTGAAACCAATAAAATGTAATCGCAAATTGTATTCCATTAGCTTCTTTTATCGCACTTCTCGCCTGTGGAATTTCCTTCCGTATAATTGCTTCTCCGCCAGCTACAATCTCCAAGAATTTAAATGTAAAGTCAATAGTCATCTCCTATCTCACTAACCAGCATCCTCTCTCTCATGCTCCTTTCTCTGTCCACTCCACTCTCATCAGTATTCTCATCTTTCTCTTACCCACTTCCTGACACCCCCTATAACCTGTCACTCTTTCTCATAACTTTTCTCCTATGTAATCACCAGTACAACAGTGGCAGTAAAATGCTTTGCTTGGGGTGATACGATTCTATATAAACAAAACAAAATATCCAAAATGATGTTGAAAAATTACATCAATAATTCTGTAGCCTAAAATGTATTTGTCGCAAAAATATATAAATTTTAATATCTCGCGTGTCATATAAATTTATTTCACATTGTCTCTGCCAAAATTACTTGAAGCGACTCGAGGAATTATGGGACAAGTTACCTATTTTTGAAAGACAGCAAAGACAGCAAAGACAGCAAAGCTAATTTCTTTAAACTTTTTTACCATTAATCATTGATCCATTGCAACTGTAAGATTATAGAGAGAGGCAATAGGGAGGCATCGTCGGCTCAGTGCCTTTGAGAGACAATATCAAGTTAGCGTGGGCGCAGTGCCTTTGAGAGACAATAGCGAGGTAACGTCGGCTCAGTCCCTTTGAGAGACAATATCGAGGTAGCGTCGGCACAGTCCCTTTGAGAGACAACAGCGAGGCAGCGTCGGCTCAATCCCTTTGAGAGACAATAGCGATGCATCGTCTGCTCAGTCCCTTTGAGAGACAATAGCGAGGCAGTGTCGGCTCAGTTCCTTTGAAAGACAATAGCGAGGTAGCTTCGGCTCAGTGCCTTTGAGAGACAATATCGAGATAACGTTCGCAGACTATTAAATATCTGAGATTGCAACTTGGTCTATCCCTTTTTTCGGTATTTTACTTTTTAAAACAGCCCTCCAAATTCGAACCCATTTTTGGATCGGGTTTTTGAACGGATTGAGTCTTTTAAAAAAAAAACTTTTCACCCCAAGAAAGGCGGGGCGTTTCTAGTGCGCAGGGGGTTATCGTGAGAGAAAAGACTTGGTAAAGGGGGTTAAAAAAAAGGATAAACAATAAACGGGATACAAGATCGCATTTGACGTTGCATTGAAATTTTTGAGATTGTAAATGAAAGCAAGGAAACTAGTAATTTCACAGGCGGGAAATGCAAGAAAAGAAACTGTTCGAGTAGAAGAGCGGGTTATATTTCATTATTTCAACGATAAAAGGGTAGGGTTTGGATACCAATCCCGTGGCACGTTTAAGTCCAAGTAAAAAAGCTTGTCAGAGCAGTAGACTTGAAAATATTCGTAGAAAAGGCAATAGGATGCTACATCACGTCAGTGAGAAAGTGACTGAAAACGGAATGACAAGTCAGAATTGATTGCATTTAAATCGCTCAAAGGGTCACATTTGTACATGTTTTTACATTAACAAAAATGTTCCCATGAGATCTATGGTGTCTCTAATTTTCATCAACAACCTTCCTGGGGTCACCAGATTCCAACTTGGTATATATGCTAATGACTCAGCTATTTACTGCAGTCTTAAGAGCAAATTCGAACAGTTCGATAAGGTCTGATCAGTCTTCAACTCGGTATATAAGCTGATGAGTCAGCTATTTACTGCAGTCTTAAGAGAAAGTTTGGTCGGTTCGATAAGGTTTGATCAGTTTCCAACTCGGTATATATGCTAATGACTCAGCTATTTACTGCAGTCTTAAGAGAAGGTCTGATTGCTTCGATAAGGTCTAATCAGTTTCCAACTCGGTATATATGTCAATGACTCAGCTATTTACTGCACTCTTGAGAGAATGTCTGATCGGTTCGATAAGGTCTGCTCAGTTTCCAACTCGGTATATATGCAGATGACACAGCTATTTACTAAAGCCTTAAGAGAAAATCTGATCGGTCCGATAAGGTCTGATCAGTTTACAAATCGTTATATATGATGATGACTCAGCAATTTACTGCAGTCTTTAGAGAAAATCGGAACGGTTCTATAAGATCTAATCCATTTCGAACTCGGTATTTATGCTAATGACTCAGCAATTTACTGTAGTCATAAGAGCAAATCCAAACCGTTCGATAAGTTCTGATTAGTTTCTAACACGGTATATATGCTAATGACTCGGCTATTTACTGCAGTCGTAATAGAAAGTCTGATCGGTTCGATAAGGTCTGATCTGTTTCCAACTCGGTATATTTGTCAATGACTCAGCTATTTACTGCAGTCTTAAGAGATTGTTTAATCGGTTCCATAATGTCTGATCAGTTTCCAACTCGGTATGTATGCTAATGACTCAGCTATTTACTGCAGTCTTAAGTGAAAGTCTGATCGGTTCGATAAGGTCTGGTCAGTTTCCAACTCGGTAGACATGCTGATGACTCGAGTATTTACTGCTGTTTGAAGAGAAAATCTGATCGGTTCGATGAGGTCTGATGAGTTTCCAACTCGGTATATATGCTGATGAGTCAGCTATTTACTGCATTCTTAAGAGAAAGTCTGATCGGTTCGATAAGATGAAATTTATAATTGATCTAAAACAACATATAATACGATGTTAAAAGGTGCAATATGTGGCTTGTTAATTTGAATGTCTCAAAAAATAAACTACTCTTTTTTATCTTCTGAGACAACATTTTTCTTCCATCAGCATTGCCGATGCTAACCTCCATGAGAGTGAACCATTGCTCCTTAGCGAATCAATGTTTTCTGCTGCTACGAAGTGGAAACTGTATATCGAATCAATTGCTAAATCAGCAGCTAGGAAAGTTAGGTCACTGTGTCGAGCTAGACAATTTTATCGCACTACAATTGCTTCTATCTCCCTCCTAGCTTGTGGAACTCTCTTCTGGATTCTTGCTTTCCTGTTGAGTTTGATCTTCAGAAAGGTAACGAAAGAGAAAATCACCTAACTCGAAAAAGAGTTCATGTTTGGTTCTTGCTATGCCGAAGAAAAAATTAAAGGAAATTGTTAGCACAAAAAAAAGCTGCTATAAGTATCAGAAAAGCTATGCTAATGTTCTTTTCTCCCTGTGTGGTGTGGCCAATTAGAAAAATCTCTCGGTGAATAATGACCGTTGTTTTTGCTTACCTGGGAGAACGATCATTGAGCTTGGTGAACGAAAGCCCATTTCCGATATTGAGAGAACAAATTGGGTTTCTTACATTTTCATTACTAGGTTGCCTAAGTTCAGATTTGCGATTGAACTTAGTGTGAGCACAATGATTTTTTTTCTTATATGTTTCTACTGATCCCATTGGTTGGTATCCAATACCAAAAATAAATAAACAGATACATAAATAATAATTAAATGCAATGTCAATTGTTATAGTCCATCTTCTTAATTCTTGTTCTTTTTCCTTCCTCGATTCTTAATAAAATATTTTGCTAATATTTTCTAACATTCAATAATCTTGTCTTAGTGGGTTTGTGTAATGTTCTTGCAGGGAAATGATTAAAATAAATATTTCTCATTCGATTATTCACGCTAATAATTTTTTTTTTTAATCATCTCACCCCAAGCAAGGCATTCCACTGCCACTATTGCGCATGGGGCTACATAGGGGAAGGTAAAGAGAAGGAGTGGTTAGACATAGGGAATGACAGGAGGAAGGTGACAGATGAGTAAGGATAGCGAGGATGAGGGTTGGGCAGATGGGAAGAGTGCTTGATAGAATGGGAGCAGGTTAGTGTGTTAGGAGGTGTCTATTGACCTTACATTTAAACTCTTGGAGATTGTAGCAGTCGGGGAAGCAATCGTTTGGAAGAGAATTCCACAGTCGGGAATTCTGATTGATTAATTTTTCATCATTGTTTTTGTAGAAGTTGTTCTTAGAGACGGTCACGTAATCGAGTTCTCGGTTCATCAAACAGAAAATCACAAATCTCATTTATTTCCTTTATTTTTATTTTAAATATCTATTCCCTGACTGGCGAAAAACATTTATCGGATTAGCTTATCCTCTTCTGTTTACATCTGTTTATACACTGTTAATTTACTTTCTTCAAATATTACTCCTTCTGATTCGTTTACTGGTCCTAGGTATGACGTTAAACTGCATCCGGCAGCAAGGCCTTTCATTGGAAGTTTGTGAGGAGCATGGGACCAAGTTGCTGTCGTTCCCAGCTACATCTTGATCCTGACCCGGAGTAGTAACACCTGTTAGGGTACTAGCTATGGGCAAATAGTTAACACTCAAACTTGGGTCAAAACACTATGAAAGTATAAAAATACACTTTTATAGAAACATATATATAAAAATAGTCTTTTATAAAAAAATACATTTTTATATATCCAGTGAAATATAAAGTGCAGGGTTTGTGAAGGTAACAAGTGAAAGGGTATTAAGAGCTACAAGGGATAAGAAGATGTGGAGGGCCATGATCGCCGAAGTTCTGAAAGGTCATGGCACATAGGATGGTAGATTGTTCCCATATCACTTCTCTCTCTCTCTCTCTGGTTCTGGGCATGACGGTAAACTGCATCCGGCAGTTAGGGCTCTGATTGGGAGGTTATGAGGAGCATGGAGCCACCTCTTAATTGCTGTTGACCGGAGTGGTAGCACCTGTTAGGGACCCAGCTATGGGCAAATAAGTTATCCCCATACTGGGATCAAAACACTGTGAAAGTATAAAAATACACTTTTATAAAAATCTATACATAGACTTTTATTAAAATAAAAATTAAAAACAAAAAAATATACATTTTTATATATCCAGTGAAATATAAATTGGGGGATCAATTCTATATAATAATCGTTATATAAACTGATCCCTCAGTTTGTCTCCATGTTAGTTTCTATACATTTATACTCTAGATGGGCTTGAGCAAATGGATGGCAGAGAAAGTATAAAAAGAATTTTTATAGAAAAATATACATTTTTGAAGGAAAAAAAATTATTACCAGCAATACATGTTTTAATACAAAACTGAAAGAAATCTTCAATTTTCAAAAATAAATAGAATTTTTCATCACAATCTGACGAAATCAACTTTCTCACTATAACCAAATATTAAAAAAATATTTTAAATCTCTACCTTTTGGCATTAAATAACCCACAGTGTTGTTGATATGCCGTTAAACAAAACTCAAACTCAAACTCTAATGTGTTAACAGGCAACTATTGTATCACCATCTTTAGTACACTATCTCAGTCCCAACGACGTTTGTCGATTGGCATGGATTAAGACGAACAAGACCAGAGTTACACTCAATAACGTTGTGATTATTTATCTAACCAGATTTTCTACTCGTCATATCGTATTTCCCTTTCGCGTTCACTTCATTAAAATACCGGTTGATTAATTTTTCTTCGTCGTCTTTGACGGGATTGCTTGAAGCGACACCACGTATTCCAGCTAGGAAATCTCTGTTTGACAAATTGCTTTGTGTTTTTTATTTTAACCATTTAGCTCCAAGCATAGCAATAAAACCACTATGACGCAAGAGGTCATTAACGTTGCTCTTATCTTTTTCTTCCGTTTATACACTGGTAATTTGCTTTTTACAAAATGACTAATTTCTTACCTCTTATGTACTCACAAACAGCCATTATATCATCATTCCTGGATCGCTATCAAACGGCAGGTGTTGTGTAATACAACCAGAGGTCTATTCACCCACGTTGTGAGTATTCAACTAAACAAATCCTTCTTGTATTTGTCTATATTTCTGAGATGAGGTACATTATACGGACTATTGTCCTCATCTCTGTTGCCATTTGTACGACATTTAATAATAGATCATTCTATTTGTCGATATTTCTGATATAAGGTAGTATTTACACTATTGTCCTCATCTTTGTTGCAATTTGTACGACGTTTAATAATAGATCATTCTATTTGTCTATATGTCTTTGATGAGGTAGTATTTACAGTATTTATATTATTCAGACTATTGTCTTCATCTTTGTTGCCATTTGTACGACGTTTCATAATAGATCATTCTATTTGTCTATATGTCTTTGATGAGGTAGTATTTACAGTATTTACATTGTTCGGACTATTGTCCTCATCTTTGTTGCAATTTGTACAACGTTTAATAATAGATCATTCTACATGTCTGTATTTCTGAGATGAGGTAGTATTTACAGTATTTATATTATTCAGACTATTGTCCTCATCTCTGTTGCCATTTGTACGACGTTAAATAATAGATCATTATATTTGTCTATATTTCTGAGATGAGGTAGTATTTACAGTATTTACATTATTCGGATTATTGTCCTCATCTTTGTTGCCATTTGTACGACGTTTAATAATAGATCATTCTACATGTCTGTATTTCTGAGATGAGGTAGTATTTACAGTATTTACATTATTCGGAATATTGTCCTCATCTCTGTTGCCATTTGTACGACGTTTAATAATAGATCATTCTATTTGTCTATATTTCTGAGATGAGGTAGTATTTACAGTATTTACATTAATCGGATACTTGTCCTCGTCTTTGTTGCCATTTGTACGACGTTTCCGCCGTTGTACGCTCCGGCCTTCTTCAGGTGCTAGAAATTTCGAACCGCACCCTTTATTACAATCACTGGAGTATATGAATTCCATTCCTTGCATAAAGCTACGATTGGAAGTTATGAGTTATCTCCCTCTGACACGGCATTCTACTTGTTCACCACTGCTGTAACCTGATATTGAACTCACAACTCTAAGAGTCAAGTCAGGAACTAACAAAAGCCTATATACACTGGGCCATGTGTCCTTAAGCTATGTGTTCATTGCTGCAGTGAGAAGAGATGAATTATAATATATCTTTATATTAATAAGTTGTAATTAGTCGGGGATCAGTTTAATACTTTATAACAATGGAAAACCGATCCCCATCTTTATGCCCAGTAGATGTTTTAATAATTTTCAACTCTTATATTTAGTCAGTCACTTAAGTGTCATACGTGATACACGCTTTGAGCGTTCATGTCTCTTTCGAGACATGACTGACTGGGCAAAAGCTTATTCCGCAGTAGGTTGCCATTACTTTCTGTGGTAGACTGGTTACCAGCCAAGGCTAAAGAACCCAATCTGTCCTGTTATTTGACTCATAGCTGGAGGGAGAAGATATATATTCTATTAATAAGTAGTAATTAGTGAGGGAGCAGCTAGTTATTTCATAACAATAGAATGCAAGGAATTCAACTGGAATGCGAACTCGGCTCCCCGATTTCTCGTTCCAAACCGATATCCACTGCACCTCAATGCACGTTTCTCTTATTACTTTTCCCAGCCTCTGCTCTTCCACCCATTTGCTCAAGCCCATCGAGAATGTCATGCATTGCTTTCTCGTGTGTTTTCTTCTTCTCTCTATATGCCATATGAGTATAAGATTCTCCAAGTCCTCTTTCCTCATTACATGTTCAGGAAACTTCAGCTTTCTGTTCCTGATGTTAAGTATCAGTTTCTTTTTCGTTTCCATCTTCTTCAAAACCTCGTCTTTAGTAACGTTTTTTTTTAAATCATTTCACCCCAAGTAAGGCGGTATAGCCACTGATGCTGCACAAGAGTAAAAGTTTAAGCATGAAGAGAGTGAAGAAAAAAACAAACCAGTACCCGGGGGATGAAAGAGAAAGGTCAAGAGAAGGATGTGAACATAGGAGTGAAGACAGTGAAAACAATTTCGAAGGTAGAGAGAAAGAAAAAACAAAACAAGATACACGGTGTGATGTAGAAAGAACTGGAGTCAAATGGATAAGAGATGGGAATCGACATTGCATTTAAACTCCTGCAGGTTGTAGCCGTCAGGAAAGCAAGTATATGGAAGGGAATTCCACAGGCGAGAAGTGCAAGAAAAAGAAGCTGATGGAGTAGAATTGTCCGCTGCATTTGGTTGATTTAAATGTAAAAGGGTGGGACCGTGTTGCCAGTCTATTTGCATGAGTTTATTCATGTGAAGTGTGCACAAGTGACTGTCTATGGTATCCTCAGTATCCTTCTGCAGAACCATATTTCGGTTGCTTCAAGTCTATCTTTCATCTTTGATTACATTGTCCAGCATTCACTGCCGTAATGAAGGACAGACATTACATAAAAATCTAGTACTCTCTTTTTTTTTTATTTCCAACGAAATTTTCCTCTTTCACTATTCTACACAAGCTTTTGGAATGCATCCTTGGCCATACCAACACATCTTCGGATCTCAGTGCCGTTCTCTGTTAGAACACTTATCGGGTATTTAAATTTCGAAAATACTCACTGATTAATACTTCGTCGGGTATTGCATCTCTGTTTTCGTTGTTTACACTAATTATTATTTCTTTCTACAAGACTTCTTATCCGAGGATTCGCACACAACTATGGTAATACCATCGATTCACTCATTTTCTATCTTAGACACGCGAAGTAAAACGAATGAGTGGATGGCTTATCAGAGATGAGCAGTAATTGGGTCAGTCTGATCCGCTAACGATAACATATACTCTTCTCTCCGAGCTGTTATTTTTTACAATGATGTTTACCCTGTACAAGGCCCAAGATCCACTCGAGCTAGAGGGCTAAAGAGTAGGAGGGTCAGTTATGTTCCACAGATATGTGACTAAGATAACGGTTCACCCTAGTCTTCAGCCACTTTCCCACCGACGGAGTGTGGCTTCCCTCTGTGGTTTCTACAAATATTTTCACGTCTTCTGCTCTGAAAATCTTTTTTTCTGGTATTCCTCCCTCATGAATTTACGCGTCATACTAAATTAGGAACTAGGTTCCACCTTTTTAACATCCAAAAAGGCAAGTGTAACCGATACTTTTTTTTCTGGTAGTTCCTTTCCTCGCATTTCCCGCCTGTGGAACTCCCTTTCCTTCCTGATGCTTGCTTCCCTAACAGCTACGATCTCCAGATGTTTAAGTGCAACATCAGTTGGCATTTTCTATCAACTTGATTCCCACCTCTCACTTACTCTTTCTTCAACTTCCCCTGTACAGTTTTTTTCTGTCCCTCGCCTCTCACTGTGCAACATTGACAGTAATGCCTTGGTTGGAGTGAAACCATTATAAAAAACAAACAAACAAACAAAAAACATACTTGATTGGAGTGAAACCATTATAAAAAACAAACAAACAAACAAAAAACATACTTGCTTGGAGTGAAACCATTATAAAAAACAAACAAACAAACAAAAAACATACTGAATCTACTTAACTAGCGACAGAAAAAACAATTCATTCAATATAACTGTTCCACTTTGTGTCAGAGGAAAATTTTATGCCGAGAATGTAATTACACTGATTAAACAAATCCATTATGTCAATCCTCTTAGGGGAAAGTGCGACATTTGCGATTCATTTTATACTCAATGTTGATCTTCAAACCAGGCACTTTATCAAATTGCAAACACCAGGAAGACAGTTAAATGGATTTGAATAATAATGAGTCACCTGAATAATGTCGAACGTATATATGATTCACGTTGTGACTATAAAACGTCGCCTGTAGCATTGGCGAAAAAAGGGAAAAGCATTTAGTGTCAAATGTTTTCACTAGGAATATTTATTAGAAATTATGGTTTAGTGAATTTTATCTGGAATCAATTTAATAGCGTTTTTATTTTTTCGGGAATTGCAGTGAGAATTTCGAATGTAAATTTTGGAGAATGTCAAAATATGTGCGATGATGAATATTGAGTAAATACTCAAACAGAAATATAAACGAGTTATAGTTTAAATGAATGTGCGTTGTGGTGCAGTGGATATCGGCTCGGAACGAGAAATCGGGTAGCCGAGTTCGAATTCCAGCTGAATCCATTGCATTCACTTAGGCACAAATACCCTTGGGAAAGGTATTAATCCGTCTCTTCCTTCCAGTTATGAGTTAAATAACAGGACAGATTAAGTTCTATAGCCTTGGCTGAAAATCAGTCTACCGCAGAAAGCAATGGCAACCTACTGCTTGATAATCTTCTGCCCAGTCAGTCATGTATCTTTCGAGACATGATCGCTCAAGCGTGTTTCACGTATGGTACTTAACTGACTGATAGTTTAAATAAGGCACACCCCGTAAAGAGCGAGGCAAGACGCTTTAAATAGAGAACTTAAAAACAGAGTTTGGAACTCAAACTTGTCGGGCCCTCTTCTTCAGGTGGCAGGAGCGTGAAACGACACTATGCCGGAGAGCAGAGTCTCGTCTTGGGGGTGGGGGCAGAAAAGATTCCGATGCTGACTTATGCAAAATCTGAGGTTAATTTCTGTCCGATATTAAGGGCTCGGAATTCTCACGTTAAAAATCGATCTTGTGCCACATCCAGTCTCACTGGGGAGGTTTATGGTAAATTCCCAGAATTCTGATAGACGTTTTACCAAAGTACCGTAGGATTCAGTCGAGAAGAGGTAATAATATGACCATTAGTAACGAGTTATAACTAAACGAAATATTAACAGAGTCTGAGATAACTATAATTGGCTAGCAAAGAATATATATATATATATGGACCAGGCTTGCCTCCCAGAGAGTAAAACGCTACGCCTCCTTGGTCTCACACTTACAGCGGACCTCAAATGGAATGACTATATCGAATCCATTGCTAAATCCGATGCTATCAAAGTCGGTTCTCTGTGCAGGGCCCGGATGTTTTTTTTCCGTCTGAATATATCTTGTACATATATAAATCTACCATCCGCTCGTGCATTGAATACTGCTGCCATATCTGGTCGGGTGCTGCTGCTATTCTCCTCGGACTTCTCGACAAGGTACAGCGGAGGGTCTGTAATGTGATCGATACCGACTTGGCAGACCGGCTGCAGTCTCTCTCTTACCGGCGCGACGTGGCTTCCCTGTGTCTCTCCTATAAATACTTTCACGGGTTCTGCTCCAATGAACTTAGATCACTGCTGCCCCACTAGGTATGAATTTGCACGAGAAACTAGATTAGCAACTAGATCCCACCCTTTTACAGTGAAACCGATAAGAAGCAACCGCAACTTCTACTCCAATAGTTTCTTTTCTCACACTTCCCGACTGTGGAATTCCCTTCCACACGATTGCTTCCCCGACGGCTACAATCTCCTGGAGTTTAAATGTAAGGTCAATAGACACCTCCTTACACACTAACTCGCTCCCATTCTTTCAAACACTCTTCCCATCTGCCGAACCCTCATCCTCGGTATCCTTACCCATCTATCACCTTCCTTCTGACATTTCCTACATCTAACCACTCCTCCTCTTTACCTTCCCCTATGTAGCCCCATGCGCAATAGTGGTAATGGAATGCCTTGTTTGGGGTGAAATGATTAATATATATATATATATATATATATATATTACGGAAATTAACGAATTTTAACGATACTTGGTTATAAACAACCGACAATTTGAAATGAATTGTTTGAACATTATTTTTAATCGATACTCGTATTTAAGTAGATATTCTGTTTTTAATTAAACAGTTTTATATATTTATATCTACCGGCCTGATTATTTACGATAAATTGTTATTACGAAAATGTGTGCCATTCGGCAGGATTCGAACCTGCGACCCCTATACATATATATGTACAGTAGTGTGCAAAAGTATTAGGACAAGAACTATTTTATCTTTTATGAGGCATATTGACAGAAAATAAACAATTTAATTAACGTAATTTTATTTGATTTACTCAACAAATGCCTAAACCAGAAAAAAATACTTTATACAAAATAAATTTAATATTTAGTCTAGTAGTCTTTTGCTTTGATCACAGCCTTCATTCTGTCAGGTATTGATCTCACAAGCTTCTTCAATGTATCTAATGGTATCTCCTACCAAGCAGCTTGTATTTGTTCCCAAAGTGTGTCTTGCAAAGTAACATTAGATTTATCAATTCGTGAGGGGGGAATAAGAAAAAGTCAGTCATATCCAAGGATAATAGAATAATGAGTAGTTTCAAAATAACTTGTTTAATAGTAAATAGGAAAAATTAAACATAACTTCTTTTTAATACATTTCTTTTACACCTTGTTTTAAATAATCAATATTTATTGGCAATTTACTTGGCTTTTAAACCTGCATTTGAATTTCAGTGAGGTTTTTAGGAAAATCACCCCTGTCTTAGTGTTCAAAAGTGTTAGAACAGATTTGATTTTAAAATTTAATTTGATGCCTCATAAAAGATAAAATAGTTCTTGTCTTAATACTTTTGCACAGTACTGTATATATATATATATATATATATATATATATATATATATTAAGCTATATGCATGTTGATTTTTCAACATGTTCATAGATATGAACAGATTGAAATTCAATATTGGTTTTTAGATTCCCGGCTTTGCACTGAGAATTTCAAACGAAAAATGTTCGGAAGAAAATGGCGGAAATGTCGAAATATGTTTGATGGTGAAAATATAGGAAGTAAGTTATCAAAAGAAAGGCACGGGGGTAGGGAAAGGGATTGGATATTAAAAAGTTAAAAGGAAAAGAGAAAGAGTCCAAAATCGATTCATAGGTAGAGAGAAAGAAAAAGAAGGAGTGCAGGAGATGGAAGGAAAATCGCAGGGAGATTTTGGGAGAGGAGAGAAGTAAACGGAAGAGAGAGAGAGAGAGAGAGAGAGAGAGAGAGAGAGAGAGAGAGAAAATAAACTGAGACAGATAGTTAACGAGGAGGATAGAGATTTTAGGATTGCAGAAATAAAAAAGAAAAAGCGAAAGAGAAAAACAGCAGTCAGAAACAAAAATCATGAAACAAAAACAAATAGTGAAAGGAAATTTGGAACATCAGTGGAGAGAAAGTAAAGTAAACGTCATCTAAATAAACTTGTTTGTAAATGGAACTTTGTCTGTGTGTGTGTCTGTGTCTGTGTGTGTGTGTCCGTTACCTATAGATTCCGAAACGGCTGAGCCAATTTTCTTGAAAATTTACACAGTTGTACAACTGTGTAAATTTACACAGTTGTACAACTGTATAAGCGTCTGCGAGTGTTCTTAGCTAGGTTTTGTGTCGAGGTACCCCAGATAAATATCGAAAATCAAAAAAATCGGGTTATAGAAGGAGTGGTCTGATTTTAATAAAATCTGATATACTCATAAACAAAGACATAAGAAACGATATTCAGAAGTTTCAAGGTTGCAGTTCTTACAATAGAGCAGAAAATCTATAATATATATATATATAAAAGGCAAGAAGTTTGTGTGTGTGTCTGTTTATCTGCCTGTATGTCTGTATTTTTTCAGCCCTTTTATTTTAGTTTTTACTTCGGGTTTAGCTCTATGTAGATATAATTGTAGTTCTTGGTCTCAGCCATGATACCATTTACGCATAGGACTTATTTAGCCATCAAAATTCAGTTTACGACGAAAAAACTTATTTGATATCGATACCAGGAAATCAAAATTTGACTTACATCCATTCATTTTTCTTTCAGTCTACGTTTTCGCTTTAACTGGAAACAACTATTACTTTTTAGTCTTTCGTGCTAACGTCCAAAGAGTCTGAGCTCCAGGACCATGGATTAGTTTTAATGCTTTCATTACACCCAAGCAACGCCGGGCTATACTGCTAGTTTTAAATAAATTTAAGTGAGCGATCTTGAAATTTCTAAAAACACATCTGAAAAAACGAAATCGAAAATAAAACAAAGAAAAACGGAAAGATGGGATGAAAAACCCATAGATTAAGAGAGAGAGAGAGAGAGGGAGGGAGAGGGAGAGAGAGAAGGAGGGTATAAAAACAGACTAGTCGAGAACTTTTCAACAAAGACAGACGAAAAGAAAAGTAGAGAAGTCATAAAAAGAGTAAATAGAGACGTTTATTGAAAGAGAAAGGTAGAGTGTTACAAAATGAAAGAAAGATGAATATATATATATATATATACTAGCAGTATAGCCCGGCGTTGCTCGGGTGTAATGAAAGCTTTCAAACTAACCCATGGTCCTGGAGCACAGACTCAGCCTAAAAAATATTTGTGTGAAGTTTGGTGAGAATCGGATAAAAATTGTGGATTTGTATAAAGGACATACAGACAGATAAACAGACACACACACAAACATCTTGCTTTTTATATATATATATTTATATTATCGATTTTCTGCACTATTGTAAGAACTGCAAACTTGAAACTTCTGAATATTGTTTCTTATGTCTTTGTCTATGAGTGTATCAAATTTGTTTAAAATCGGACCGCTCCTTCTATAACCCGTTTTTTCGATTATCGATTTTCGATATTTATCGGGGGTACCTCGACAAAAAACCTAGCTAAGAACACTTGCAGACGCTTATAGTACAACTGTGTAAATTTTTAATAAAATTGGTTCAGCCGTTTTGGAGTCTATAGGTAACGGACACACACACAGACGCACACACACATAGAGACAAAGTTGTATATATATGTATATGTACAAATAGATTTTCTCTTTAATGGAGCAGATTCATGCCGACTTGGATATTTTGTGAGGACGTCGTTATGATGTTCCCACTCGTCAGGTCTGTCTCCTGACGAGTGAGAATACTATCACATTAAACTATAATAGTTCATATTACTTATTATCACAATTAAACACTATATATATATATATATATATATATATATATATATATATATATATATATATATATATATATAATGTATTGAGTTATGATAATATTTAGAGCCAATACTGATGATTTTTTAAAGTATATTTATTGATAATAATTATTTGACTAGCATGTTTTTTTATCGTAAAGTACTTGATATCAGACTAAAGATAGAGCGTTGATAAGTATATCTAACCTTACTGATGAGCTGTGAAACAGCGAAACAGAACTGTCTGCGGATGGCTATATATATTGACGACTGTGCGTTGTGGTGCGGTGGATGTCGGCTTGGGAAGGTAAATCGGTTAACCGAGTTTTAATTCCTATCGAACACTCTGCATTCACTTACGCACTGGTACCCTTAGGAAATCTGTCCCTTCCCTCAAGTTATGGGTTAAATAACTGAGGTCTGCTGTTCATGCGATCTGTGGCGAACTTCTGCACCGATTGTTTGTTATCACCAGTTCCAAAAAGTGTGATGCTACACAAGCCTTCACCACTCAAAACAATTCTTTGTGTGGCAGTCTAACTGAATTAGACACTTATAAGTTGAAATCGACGGAAGAGTCCATAATAATAAAAATAATAATAATAATAATAATAATATATATATATATATATATATATATATATATGTATATATCGTTCATTCAGCATTGATTTAGAACAGTCTCAGCTATTGGGCGTGCATAATGATAATATACACGCTAAAAAGTCTGCCCCCTTCTACCGAGCGTACGTAGCTCAGAGGTAGAATCGCCGACTGACGCCAATTTGCCCGGGTTTCAATCCTGGGTTAAAAGAAATCGGATGTCTAAACGTACTGATGAGCTGTGATACAGCGAAACATATCTGTCTGCGGATATATATATATATGACAGAAAATAGAACGAAAGAAGGAAAAAACTGAAGAAAGCAATAATAAGATATACGTTACAGCGAAACTGTGATATGAAAGGAATTATAAAACAACATATGTTTCTTTCAAGTGCGTATTTTCAACCCGACTTCTAGCGAAAGCGACAACACATTGGGTTGCTAATGAGATCTCGCCGGAAACGGGTGTTAGATATTAGAAGAGCAAGAGTGAAAAGTTTCAATGAAATGTTCGGCGCACCGATTTGCCCGCCCAAAAAAAAAGGGGGGGGAGAGGGGAAAGAGGCAATCAAGGAATCTAAAAAGTTGCTAATCTGTCAAATATGCAAAAGGTGAAAGAGTAATGCATATGAAATTTGTGCCTGTTTATATCTATCTATCTATCTATCTATCTATCTCAGTCTGTTCACAATCTATCTATCTATCTATCTATCTATCTATCTATCTATCTATCTATCTATCTATCTATCTATCTATCTATCTATCTCAGTCTGTTCACAATCTATCTATCTATCTATCTATCTATCTATCTATCTATCTATCTATCTATCTCATCTCAGTCTGTTCACAATCTATCTATCTATCTATCTATCTATCTATCTATCTATCTATCTATCTATCTATCTCAGTCTGTTCACAATCTATCTATCTATCTATCTATCTATCTATCTCAGTCTGTTCACAATCTATCTATCTATCTATCTATCTATCTATCTCAGTCTGTTCACAATCTATCTATCTATCTATCTATCTATCTATCTATCTATCTATCTATCTATCTATCTATCTCAGTCTGTTCACAATCTATCTATCTATCTATCTCAGTCTGTTCACAATCTATCTATCTATCTATCTATCTATCTATCTATCTATCTATCTATCTATCTCAGTCTGTTCTATATCTATCTATCTATCTATCTATCTATCTATCTATCTATCTATCTATCTATCTATCTCAGTGTCTCCATATCTATCTCAATCTATTAATATCTATCCAAATTTGTCAAACTAACATATAGATTAAGAAATGACAATAGATATGATGATTACAACGTACTCTGTCCTTTCATGTATACAGTCAGTCTTAATTTACTGTGCTAACCATACAGTCCTCTATAATTACAAATTGCTTTGAAATTAAAAACATATCCTTATGCAGTCAGCTAGCTATCTCAGACATTCCGCATCTAACTCTCTACCTAAAAATATTTCTCTGTGTATGTGTGTGCATATATATATATATATATATATATATATATATATATATATATAAGAAAAATTAAGGCAGACAAGTTATTTCATGGTAAATTCTGATGTATCGGCCTATTTCAGGCGAATTATCATCAGCTTCCGTCTTTATAGTACAAAAGATTTTACACGAATCTTTTGTACAATAAAGACGGAAGCTGATGATGGTTCTTCTGAAATGGGCCCATACTCCCGATTTACCATGAAATAACGTGTCTGCCTTAATTTTTCTAATATTTGCTTTATATGTATTTATATACATATATATTTACGCTCTTAGAGAGTTATACACCACTGTATGTACAGGATACTCCTTTGGATACTTCTATGTCTACACCGCATGCTGATATATATATATATATATATATATATATATATATATATATATATATAGTCATCTGCAGACAGATCTGTTTCGCTGTATCACAGCTCATCAGTACGGTTAGACTCCGATTGCTTTTTTAACCCAGAATTGAAACCCGACCGAACTGGCGTCAGTCGGCGATTCTACCTCTGGGCTATGGGCGCTCGGTAGAAGAAGGCAGGCTAGAGAATCTATCTATCGGAGATATTTTAAAGAAATCTATCTATCTGTGCAGTATATTCACATCTATCTATCTATCTATCTATCTATCTATCTATCTATCTATCTATCTATCTATCTATCTTAGTTTTTCCATATATATATATATATATCTCAATCTAGTAATATCTTTCCAACTTTCTCAAAGTTAGATAGATCGATCGATAGATAGATAGATGTGAATAAACTGTACAGATAGACAGATTTCTTTAAAATATCTCCGATCAATACCTTATCTATCTATCTATCTATCTATCTATCTATCTATCTATCTATCTATCTATCTATCTATCTATCTATTTGAACTTTCTATCTATCTACATATTCATTTATCCCTTTATCTTTATCAACCTTATCTCAATCTTTTAATATTTATCCATATTTCTCAAATTGTCATCTAGAAATATAATTACATATGATAATATATAAACTGATGTATACAGTCCGTCAGAAGTTATGGAATCCATATGAAACGTTAGTCAATCAAAATCCCTTTGAAATTAAAAAGAAATCTTTAATTATGTATATAGTTATATTTAGCATAGAGTGCGCTCTCCGTTTGCATCTATCTATCTATCTATCTATCTATCTATCTATCTATCTATCTATCTATATAATAAAGCTCGGTATGTTAATATATAAATTCCTTCCTTTGATGTATACAGTCCGTCAGAAGTTATGCGATCCATATGGTCGTCAATCAATCAAATTTCTTTTGAAATTAAAAAAGTAATCTTTACTTAGATATATTTAGCATAGGGTGCACTCTCAGCTTGCATCTATCTATCTATCTATCTATCTATCTATCTATCTATCTATCTATCTATCTATCTATCTCTACCTGTTCATATCTATCTATCTATCTATCTATCTATCTATCTATCTATCTATCTATCTATCTATTTATCTCTACCTGTTCATATCTATCTATCTATCTATCTATCTATCTATCTATCTATCTATCTATCTATCTATCTCTACCTGTTCATATCTATCTATCTATCTATCTATCTATCTATCTATCTATCTATCTATACCTGTTCATATCTATCTATCTATCTATCTATCTATCTATCTATCTATCTATCTATCTCTACCTGTTCATATCTATCTATCTATCTATCTATCTATCTATCTATCTATCTCTACCTGTTCATATCTATCTATCTATCTATCTATCTATCTATCTATCTATCTATCTATCTATCTACCTGTTCATATCTATCTATCTATCTATCTATCTATCTATCTATCTATCTATCTATCTATCTACCTCTCACCTGTTCATATCTATCTATCTATCTCTACCTGTTCATATCTATCTATCTATCTATCTATCTATCTATCTATCTATCTATCTATCTATCTATCTCTACCTGTTCATATCTATCTATCTATCTATCTATCTATCTATCTATCTATCTATCTATCTATCTATCTCTACCTGTTCATATCTATCTATCTATCTATCTATCTATCTATCTATCTATCTACCTGTTCATATCTATCTATCTATCTATCTATCTATCTATCTATCTATCTATCTATCTATCTATCTACCTCTACCTGTTCATATCTATCTATCTATCTCTACCTGTTCATATCTATCTATCTATCTATCTATCTATCTATCTATCTATCTATCTATCTATCTATCTCTCTGTTCTATATCTATCTATCTATCTATCTATCTATCTATCTATCTATCTATCTATCTATCTATCTCTACCTGTTCATATCTATCTATCTATCTATCTATCTATCTATCTATCTATCTATCTATCTATCTATCTTCGCTGTCTGTTCATAAATTTCTTGTCTGTCTATGTGTCTGTCTATAGCAGTTTATTATATATCAATCTATTAATCAACCAATGATTCATGATTTGGCGATCATGTCTCTTTCGATCTATGACGGACTAGACAAAAGATTTTCCAGCAGTAGGTTGATTTTTCTCTGCGATAGATTGGTCACCATCCAAGACCATAGAACCCACTCTGTCATGCTGTTCACCTGCAGTTGACGCGAGAAGAGAAGGACAAATAATTTTCCCAAGGGTTTTGGCGCATGAGTGAATGAAACTAGAATGTGGAATCAGCTTCTCGCGTTGTCATTAATAAAGATTGATTTGATAATTTTATTTTTTTATAATCATATCGCCCCAAGCAAAGCATTTTACTGCCACTGTTTTGCAGGGGGTTACATAGGAGGAAAGTTATGAGAAGGACTGACAGGTTATAACGGGTGTCAGGAAGTGAGTGAGAGATAGATAACTGTGGCCATAAAATGAGGGATCAGTTTATATATTGATTGTAATGTAGAATTGATCCCCCACTAAGTCTACATTATAATAGTATAGAATTTTTTTTATAATCATATCGCCTCAAGCAAGGCATTTTACTGCCACTGTTTTGCAGGGGGTTACATAGGAGGAAAATTATGAGAAAGAGTGACAGGTTAAAGGAAGTAGGTAAGAGAGGGATGAGAATACTGATGAGAGTGGAGTGGACAGAGAAAGAGCATGACAGAGAGAGAGAGAGAGAGGATGCAGGTTAGTGAGATAGGAGATGACTTTTTTTATAATCATATCGCCCCAAGCAAGGCATATTACTACCACTGTTTTGCAGGGAGTTACATAGGAGGAAAGTTATAAAAAAGAGTGACAGGTTATAGAGGGTGTCAGGAAGTGGGTAACAGAAGGATGAGAATACTGATGAGAGTGGAGTGGACAGAGAAAGGAGCATGAGAGAGAAGATGCAAGTCAGTGAGATAGGAGATTACTTTTTTTATAATCATATCGCCCCAAGCAAGGTATTTTATTAGGATGCAGATCAGTGAGATAAGAGATGACTATTGACTTTACATTTAAATTCTTGAAGATTGTAGCTGTCGGGGAAGCAAGTAAATGGAAGGGAATTCCACAGGCGGAAAGTGCGAGAAAAGAAGCTGATGGAGTAGAATTTGTGATTAGATTTTATTGCGTTGAGCCTGGTCAGTACCTAGATGGGTGACCGCTTGGGAATACCAGGTGCTGTAAGCGTTTAGTGACGGATGTGCGTTGTGGTGCAGTGGATATCGGCTCGGGGAGTGAAATCGGTGAGCCGAGTTCAAATTCCAGTTGAATACCCTGCATTCACTTAAGCACTGGTACCCTTGGGAAAGGTATTAATCCGTCCCTTCTCTCCAGTTATGGGTTAATTAATAGGGTAGGTCTCAGGTACCCTACCCTTAAAAACAAATCCCAATGAATCTTAATACTCGAAAAGAAAAAAAGTATTACTAGACACAAAACCTATATAAAAACAACAATAAATTGTTGAAAGAAAAGGGTATTACCAGCAATAAATAAATTAAATTTAGTTGGCAATAAATGACCCACCGAGGTTGATATGCCATAAAACTTAAACAACCAACCAACCAACATTTTATTGGTTTCACAGTAAAAGGGTGGGACCTAGTTGCTAATCTTGTGGCTCGAGTAAATTCATTTATAGGGGGTACCTGTAAGCTACGTTCACCGATATCACTGGTGCCCCCTGTATATGAATTTATATAATTTATATAACTAAGTTCATAAGTTCAGAGGAGGGTCTGTAATGTGATAGATACCGACTTGGCAGACCGCCTGCAGTCTCTCTCCCACCGGCGAGACGTGGCTTCCCTGTGTCTCTTCTATAAATACTTTCACGGCTTCTGCTCCGATGAACTTAGATCACTGGTGCCCCCTAAATACGAATTTGCACGAGATACTAGATTAGCAACTAGATCCCACCCTTTTACAGTGAAACCGATAAAATGCAGCCGTAACTTCTACTCCAACAGTTTCTTTCCTCGCACTTCCCGACTGTGGAATTCTCTTCCAAACGATTGCTTCCCCGACGGCTACAATCTCCAGGAGTTTAAATGTAAGGTCAATACACACCTCCTAACACACTAACCTGCTCCCATTCTATCAAGCACTCTTCCCATCTGCCCGACCCTCATCCTCGCTATCCTTACTCATCTGTCACCTTTCTCCTGACATTCCCTATGTCTATCCACTCCTTCTCTTTACCTTCCCCTATGTAGCCCCATGCGCAATAGTGGCAGTGGAATGCCTTGCTTGGGGTGAGATGATTAAAAAAAAAAAATATATGTACTCTGTTTTTCATATAAAGCTCAGATATTCAAATTTGCTTACAAATGAAAATAATCTATTCTTTCCTGCAATTCATCTCGAGGTTTTCGACAAAATTCCAAGTAGGATCTGCTATGTAGTCGATACCCATTTGGCAGCTTAACTTCATCCACTTTCTCGCTGACGGTTATATGGCTTCCCTCTGTCTTCTCTAGAAATATTTTCAAGGCTTCTGCTCTAACGAACTTATCTCCCTGGTGCCTACTTTATATCTAGAGCTACTAGATTGAAAACTATATCGCACCCAAAATAGTCAAATGTAACTCTTCCACTCCAAAAGTTTCTTTTTTCGCACTGTGGAACCCCATCCTTATACTTGCTTCCCTGATAGCTACAAACTCCCAGAATGTAAGTGCAACGTCAATTCCCATATTTTATCTCCTTGATTCCCATCTTTCTCTTATAATTTCTCCGCTACCCACTGTATCTTGTTTTTTTGTCTTCTTGTTCTACTCTCACGTAACACCCTGCGCACCAGTGGACACCTTGACGAGGTGTTATGGTTAACAAGCTTGTTTAACTAAAACCTATTACAATGAATTCGATTCTCACTAGGCATCCCAAACCTTCACCCTTGTGCCACATCTAAGCGGCGTTATGCAAATCAAAACACCCTCTGCACCAGTATTCTCACCCTTCTTTTAAAAACATCTTAATTTTTTTATATCTATCCATATTTCTCAAACTGTCATCTAGATTAAGTAATAAAGCTCGATCTGACTAAAAATATAAAAGACAATCTGTGAGTCTGCGTGTAACTATAAGCTATGCACGCCTACTATTTTTAAGCTACGCCAGTCAAACTTTCTTGGGACACATATCTACAGGGAAGCCAGGTCGACACATACTTTTTGAGTTTAACTTCAGCAATTTTTCATTTCGCACTTTTTAGCCAATGGAGCCGATTGTTTACATTTGCTCCGTAAAATATCTAAGATCTAACATGGTTGCTGAATTACGTCACAGAAATCCAATCACACGTGTCAGACGCGATTAAAATATTTTTTTTTTAAAAATGAGCCTTTATATTTAATGTTTATTCCGACGTTTTAAAAATTCATTTGGTCAACAAAAAAATGTGAATATTTTCCCCGTAATTTTGAAATAAAAGAAATATATATAAAAAAGAAGTGTATTTTCAAACGAAAACAAAATATGTAAAAAAAGGTGCCAATGTTTAATTTAATTATTTAAGTTCTTTTTTTTCAGATTTAATATTTCATTCTTCAGAAAATAAAATTTAAAAAAAAATTTTTTTCGCTAACTATTTCATGCAGGAAATCTGTAATTCGTGTGGCTTTAATCTAACTTTTTCCTCTAAAACTAAATGTCTACATTTTTAAAAATTCTTCGAAAATTTCTGAATTGAGAGCGTAATAGTTTTTATATTTCTAATTTCAGTAAAACAAAATAAATAATTTTTATTTTTATGTTAAATTCATTTAGTCAAAAAAATGTAAATATTTTCCCCCCATAATTTTGAAACAAAAACAAGCGTAATGTTGTTTACAATGTCACAAAAACATAAAATCACGTTTACGCAAAAACAAAAGAAAATAGGTTTTTTTAATGGAATTTTTTAACAATTTTTAAAAAACAATTTTTTATATAATTATTTTTTATATCACCGAGTACTACCGCTAAAATCTTCGATGGCCTCTAATATCTGAAGCTTTTGTGGTGCATTGGATATCGGCTCGGAACGAGAAATCGGGGAGAGACATGATTGACTGGGCAGAAGATTATCCCGCAGTAGGTTGCCATTGCTTTCTGCGGTAGACTGGTTGTCAACCAAGGCTATAGAACCCAATCTATCATGTTATTTGACACATAGCTGGAGGGAAGAGACGGATTAATACCTTTCCCAAGGGTATTTGCGCGTAAGTGAATGCAATGAATTCAACTGGAATTCGAACTCGGCTACCCGATTTCTCGTTTCGAGCCGATATCCACTGCACTAAAACGCACATCTTAGCAGTAGATTTAGCTATTAATCCAATGTAGTCGGTCAGCTGAGAGAGTGAGGCCGACGAGGTGCAGTGTATTGCTCTCAGGGAGACTAGCGTGATTCATGCTGATGGCGAGTAGGTAAGATTGTCTGTAATGGTTTAAGGATAGCAGCTTCGCTTTGGAAGCATTAGAATTTACGTACCATTTCTTACCTCAGCCCACCTCTAACTGGTGATCCTTTTTAAGATCAGCAGCAATATTTGTTTTGTCAGGATAAAAATAAAAAAAAAGGGGGAGCCTTGATGCCGTTCTAGTAACTCGAGTAAATGTAATTAAATGTTCATAATCAAATGCATTTTTAAACATTTGTAATTCTCTTCTTCTATGCACTTTGTCCATTCAGGACGTAGACCTCATGGCCCTCCACGTCTCCCTATCCCTGGTGACTCAGTACGCTTTACCCTGTTACACTGCGCAACCCCCGTTCCGCCATCCATTCGCTCAGGCCATTGAAGTACGTTACACTTCTTCTTCTTCTTCTCGGCCTGAGCGATCATGTCTATTTAAAAACTAGCAGTATAGCCTGGCGTTGATCGGGTGTAATGAAAGCTTTAAAACTAATCCATGGTCCTGGAGCTCAAACTCTTTGGACGTTGGCACGAAAGACTAAAAATCAATAGGAATCAGTTCATATATTGAATATAATATAGATTTGATACCCCACTTTATATCCACATTATAATTTCTTATAAACAGTTTGCATATATCTTCTTATTCTATGTGCCCTGTCCCTTCAGGACGTAGGCGATCATGGCTTTCCACGTCTCCCTATCCCTGGTGAGTTTCAGCACGCTTTCCCTTGTTACACCGCGCAACCCCCGTTCCGCCATACACCCGCTCAGGTCCATCAAATACGTTACACGTTGTTTTCCTCTGTTTCTCCTTTCCTCTATCTGGCCTGCTAGTATCAGGTTCTCCAAGCCCTCCTTCCTCGTTTCTTGTCCCAGGAACTTCAGCTGTCTCTTCCTGATGCTCAGTATTAATTTCCTTTTCGTTTCCATCCTTTCCAACACCTCATCATTGCTCATATGCTCAGTCCATGATATCTGCAATATCCTTCTGTAGAACAACATTTCAGCTCCTTCAAGATTTTCCTTCATCTTTGATGATATTGTCCAACATTCGCTGCCATATTGAAGTGTAACACTTTTTTTGCACGCGGAAAAATATAACATAATTTTAGCACGATGGAGCGAAAGAAATTATTATTCGTTGTATTCTTAATTGTGCAGAATTATTGTTCCAATATGAGCAGAGAGAAAAATAGATCTAATAGACAATATAAATTGTTTGTTCGGTTGCAATATGAACGCAGCTAATGAATTATGAAGAGAGAGAAAATTGCAAAATGAAATATTGAAAACTGGCTGAGTATAAGAATGAATGAAAAACATTTGCAGGTGCAGACAGCAGGTCAGACGAGGTCATCGCATCGGCCGGCCATTATTTGACAAAGCGGAAACAACGTGACTACGAAAAATACCATTGAAAGCACTGAGCTTTACAGCTGGTAAAAGTGGAAAGTAAGCCGTAGCCAAAACATTGTTTTGGGTTGTTGAAAAGAAATTGCCACAAATCTTTGATGAGGCCAAAAGGTTGAATCCTGAAATTTGCAATTTTCCTGTAAACAGATTTAAAACCCGAAAAATAAATGATGTATTCAGTTGAATCAAAGAAAGAGAACGGAAAGCGAGATCACCAGAAATATTGCTGCTTCGTTGGTTAAACCAAGGGAAGGAAGTAACTTCGCCTCAAAATGCGAAGGCGGGAGTGATTTCATTGGCTAAAGATTTGATTTGCAGGGACACCCCGCATCCGTCATGTCTCCAACAGAAGAATTTGGAACAAGCATAAATATAGAGCCCTGGATAGCCAAAATAAGAGTTTCAGTTGGGTTGAATTGCAGTTCGAGTTCGAGTCAAGACGAGACCAGTCGAGATGTAACGTCAAGAGAATGACGTTTTCCAGCTGGGGAGTCACGACCGTAGAAACAGAGACGGTCACTTCCGATAGAGTTCCTAACTAAAGATGTACAGAGACAGAGATAATTGCCCCGCCGTTGGGTGCAAACCGTTAAGAAGCCTGCCACCAGCCGACCAAAAAGAGTTAAAGTCAAACAACCAACCTACCAGAGTTAAAGACAAAGTAGACGACTTACCGCTACTTACCATACACAGAGACATTCCTTCGGCAGTTTCCGTAAAGCTTCGGGGGGGGGGGGGAAGCAAAACAAAGACATCTTGAATCGTCACAAACTTGAAAGCTCCGATTGGAGTGAACAGACATTACCAACCAAAGCTCGAATTAATGTTAAGAATACAAACATTACTCTTAGACGAGAATTCCGCCCCGTTCCCTTGCGTGATTCCGTTCACAGACATTTCCAGTGGTTTATTCGGACGTAATCATATTTTTGGTTCCGTCGCAGGCATTGTCACATCTGGTGCTGTGATTGGCGATTGTTATATTATATTTTTTGTTTCTTTTTGTTTGTATATAAAATCTTTTTTTTGCAAATTATTCGGGCGCCATTCAATTTATTTTTCGTGCCGTTTTCATTAACCCAAATGTGCGCGCGCGTCCGGTCTGGTTAACTTAGTAAAACTTCAGCTAGCAAGATTTCAGCGTGACTGCCTTGGGATCAAAATTCACTGCGTGGCCGACTACTGTGTCAAAGCCATCAACGATTAGCGGCCGAAGTACTCGTCACAGAAGGATTGGCATCACATAGCAATCCAGTACTCTCTTCTTTGTTTCTAGTGAAATTTTCCTCTCTTAATACTTTTCTCAGCTCCTGGAATGCATCCGTGTGCTTTTGGATCTCAGGAATATAAAGGTATAGAAAATGCTATGAACATAAAATGAGGGATTAGTTTATATATTGATTGTAATATGGAACTGATTTCCCACTTTATATCCGGTGTGCCTCTGTAGAACCACATTTCAGTTGCTTCAAGTTTTTCCTTCATCTTCGATGATATTGTCAAGCATTAACTTCCATATTGAAAAACTGACATCGCATAGCAATCCAGTACTTTCTTCTTTGTTTCAAGTGAAATTTGTCTGTCTCTTAATACTTTACTCAATTTCTGGAACGCATCCTTCGCCATGCTAATTTGCATTCTGTGTCGCTATTTCCGTCTTCTGTTAGAACATTTTCCAGGTATTTGAATTTTTGTACCTGCTTGATTTTCGTATCCCCAACTTGTATTTGGCATTTTGGGTTGCTCTTTTTGCTGATGACCATGCATTCGGTTTAATCGCAGTTTATTTGTAGTCCTTTCTTGTTACTCTCTTCAGCTACCTGTAGGCCTTGTAGTTTCCTTTCAACGTCTGCTATCAGCATCGTATCATCCGCGTACTTTATGTTGTTCAAATTGTGGCCTCCGATGAGTAATTCTGGTATAACATCTAGGGTTCTCAGTTGTGCTACTATCGTAATAAATTTTGTTCAATGCGATCGGGACATTAGGGAAAGAGAACGTTACAGGAAAACTGATAAATGAATCAGAATGATAATAATTCATGTAACCTGTTCTATGATGGAAACCGCTCTCGTTCTACCCCCGTTACTCGTAAAATATGTCGAACTTTGACAGTGGCTGTACGACGTGACCATCTCAACGCGGGTAGCAATGTTTAATTAACCACAGTTGTCAGTATCGATAAACCACGTTCAAAATCCGCGGAAATTTCCTGAAATGTCCATCCGGCTTCAATTCTCTGAAACGGCTCGAATTAAACAAAAGAATAACGCGTGCCTTTCCGGACCATGGAACTTGCTTGCCTCGGACACGTTTACTCTACCTCCACCCGAATATTACCGTAGTATGAGTGAATGTCTTAATCTCGGGCACAGGCGATACACTTCTACATCACAATATCGATTCTTACTCTTGTTTTATATGCCGTGAACCTTGAGGGAGTAAGCGATCATGACACTCCACATCTTCCTGCCCCTTGTACCTCTCAATATGTTTCGTCTTGGTATTTCTCTCAAAATCTGCCCTGCCCAACCATTTGCTCAATCCCATCAAGTATATCATGCATTGCTTTTCCCTGTCTCTCTTTCACTCTATCTGCCCTGTGAGTATCAGATTCTCCTAGCCCTCCTTCATTACATGTTCCAGGAACTTTAGCTGTCTTTTCTTAAGTGATGTAATTTCATGTCGAATAAACAGAAGTCGAAGTAAGTAAATGTTGTTACTGTTGTTGTTGAATTCATGTTCCAAAAAATCTGTCTCTTCCTGTTTTCTTGTTTTCTTGTTTTCTTGTTGTTGTTGTTTTTGAATTCATGTTCCAAAAAATCTGTCTCTTCCTGTTTTCTTGTTTTCTTTTCTTTTCCATAATCGTCATTGCTCAAATGTTCAGTCCATGGTATCCTCAGTATCCTTCTGTAGAACCACATTTCTTCTGCTTCGATTATTACCTGCCACATAAGAGGTCAGATATCATGTAACAGTCCTGATTAATTCTTTAAAGTTTTTATTTGAATATCTACGAACTGGTTGTCTTGCACATATGGTACCCAAGTAAAAACCCACTATAAGGTTATTGCAGTCGTACTGTATATAACTGGGACATGATCCTATTGTGAAATATATTGACAAAGATTAACTCTTCATTGATATGCCACGAGTATTGAAAAAGATTAGTGTGCGCATGCGTAAACTATTTGATAAAAATAGCAATCACCCAAGAACTTTTGTAATGGTAAAATGTTGGCATGAATATTTTCAACTGCAGTGGGATGGGTAATATATACAGGCTCGTCTCTGATCGTATAAATTGAGTTTCTTACTCAGATCCGAAGGCGAACTGGTATGGCGAAAGAAGCATTCCAGAAGTTGAGTAAAGTATTAAGAAACAGGATAATTTCACTAGAAACAAAGAGGAGAGTAGTGGATGTGATGTAGGTTTTTCAACATGGTAGTGAATACTGGACAATATATTCGTAGATGAAGGAAAAACTTGAAGCAACTGAAATGTGGTGCTATAGAAGCATACTGGATATAAAGTGGGGGATGAGTTCCATATTACAATCAATATAAAAACTGACCCCTCACTTCGTGGTCAGAGGAGTTTCTATACATTTATATTCCTGAGATCCAAAAGGACAAGGATGCATTCTAGGAGCTGAGAAGAGTATTAAGAAACAGGAAAGTTTCACTAGAAACAAAGAAGAGAGTACTGGATTGCTATGTGATGTCGGTTCTTCAATATGGCAGTGAATGTAGGACAATATCATCAAAGATGAAGGAAAAAATTGAAGCAGCTGAAATGGGATTCTACAGAAGCATACTGGATATAAAGTAGGGGATCAGTTTCATATTACAATCAATATATAAACTGAGCCCTCACTTTGTGGTCGCAGCATTTTCTATACATTTATATTCCTGACATCCAAAATCACAAGGATGCATTCCAGAAGCTGAGAAGAGTATTAAGAAACCGGACAATTTCACCAGAAACAAAGAGAAAAGTATTGGATTGCTATGTGATGTCGGTTCTTCAATATGGCAGTGAATGTTGGACAATATCTTCGTAGATAAAGGAAAAACTTGAAGCAGCTGAAATGTGGTTCTACAGAAGGATGCTTCGGATATCATGGACCGAGTATGTCACCAATGACGAGGTTTTGGAAAGGATAGAGACGAAAAGGAATTTAATACTGAGCACCAGGAAGAGAAAACTAAAGTTCCTGGGACATGCAATGAGGAAGGAGGGCTTGGAGAACCTGATACTAACAGACCAGATAGAGGGAAAAGGAGACAGAGGAAAGCAACAGATAACATATATTTGAAGGACCTGATCTGGTGAATGACGGAACAGGGGTTGCATGGTGCAATAGGAGAAAGCGTGCTATGAGCCAACAGGGACAGGGTGATGTGGAAATGACATGGTACATAAAAGAAGAAGAAATGTTGAGTGTATGATGTCAGGTCGCTCTGCAATTTCTACTTCTACGATGTGATCCAGTAGAACCTGCCTCATAGACGTAACAACAGCAAATCAGATTTCATTGTTTACAGCAAACCCACTAGCAAAAACGATTTTTTTCTATTTCTGTTACAGCTTGATAATACAATCCAAATTAATCGTAGGTTTGAGGTCTGAACACTTAGGAAATGAGTCTTAGAATACCTATATGAAGAAAAGTATACGTAGAAAAAACAAAACATTTAAACTTCTTCATTACCAATATATATATATATATATATATATATATATATATATATATATACACGACAATTCCGATATCTTTAGACATCTAAAACAACATACCAGGCCACATACACAATTCCGTGAAATCCTCGTCGAAAAGACAACCATACTTAAACACGAAAACAATAAACAAAAACTAAAACTACTCGAAGCCATATACATAAAACAGTTGAAACCTAACCTGAACAAAATAAACTACGAAATCTCCACACACATTCTCAAATGCCTATAAAAGATAACAGAAGCAATTGGTTGTCCCAATGGCTTTCCATACTTAATACTTCTCGTCCCCACTCTCGTGTGGTCATGTGAGACGCCACAAGCCATCAGCATGCACGCATGTGTTTGCCAATCTTCCATAGAAACAAAATAGACGACTACTACTATCATACGTCCCCGAACTGCCCGTTACAACCAACACCATTTTCATCTTTGATAATGGCTGATGTAAGCCGAAAGCCCAGAAAAGATTGAATAAAAACGTATTAATATGGTGATTTTCTTTCTTCTTTCAACGTTAATGCTATTAAGCTTATCAGACGATATGAAAAAAATTAACATAAAATAAATCGACAAGACTTGTTTATATTATTTAATGAAATAGGCATGAATAAAAAATGTGACCTAAACACACACACACACACACACACACACACACATATATATATATATATATATATATATGTTTAAACATTATTTATAATAGGTATACATGTTTGAGTTGATGCTCTTTTTTATAATAAAACAGTATATATATTTACATTTAATGGCCTGAATAATGGAGAAATCTTAGGAAAATATTTTCTTAGAAAACATTTCTTAGAAAAATTATTTTCTTAGGAAAATATACATACACCAGCAGGAATCGAACTTGCGTCTCTTAGGATAAATCATCATTAGACCTACACTACCGGACATAATTATTAGGCCACCCTAGTGTTTAAAAAAATGATGTATTTCATAATATGTTTTAGTATTTATTGCCGAGTGAATAATTGTAAATGAAAATAGAATGGTTCTTTTGTTAACACTGCACAATAACATGTGCATCAAATGAATTTATAAGTATTTAATAATTACCTATATTGCAGTTTCATTAATGAAAAAATGAAGAAAATTTAAGGTGATTCGGTCAAGTTCATTTTTGCTTCCTTGCCTTGTAAAATTTTGCAAAGTAATAATAAACGAACCATTCTACTTTCATTTAGCAATAAATACTAAAAAATACTATGAAATACATTATTTCTTTTAAAAAATTGGGGTGGCCTAATAATTATAGCAGGTAGTGTAGGTGTAGCAGGGGTGATGTCCCCACTTGAAATGGTAATAGTGGCGAGGAGGGGGGATATGCCGTATTACAGAAAACACCAAGTGAAAGAGAGACGTCTTTGAATAACGGAGATGTTGATATGCTGTAAAGATTTTGAAATGTTAATGTACAGGAAATTAATTTAGAAATAGAAACTTTTTGTAAGGGTACAAAAGATATCAGATGAGTCGTGGAAAATTACTGGAACGGTAATAAGTTGGAACTTTTAAAGAAAAATGGATTTTGAAAATTAAAGATGTTTTGATCTAGAACCTTTTTTTTTTTAAACAAAAATATCTGAAGTTTACAAAAGAACGAAAGAATAATTAATAGCAAGTGATATTAGGTTGTCCCAAAAGTTCGTAAACACTTGCGAAATGGGTCTATCTGGTCCAATACAATCCAGACAAGCGATGGGTTCAGAAAGGGCAAGAGACACCGTCGGTTCTAAAACAAGATCGATTCGGCAAGAAAGTCATGTTGTGCGTTTGGTGGAACTTTGAAGGAATCGTGCATTTTGAGTTGGTTTCGAATGGTCGTGCCATCAGTACCAAACTTTACCTTCAGCAACTTGAGCGGGTCAACGAAAAGTTGAAGCAAAAGTACCCGGCTCTGATCAACCGAAAGCGCGCTTTGATGCAGCAGGACAATGCCAAGCTACACACCACCAGGAAGACCAAAGACAAGTTTGAAGAGCTGGACGGCGTTGAGGTTCTGCCACATCCAACCTACAGTCCTGACTATGCTCCATCAGATTACGGCCTTTTCCGCTCAATGCAACACTTTCTGAAGAGCCGCCAATTCGACTCGTTTGATGAAGTCGAGGAAGCGTGTCAAGAATTCTTTGATTCGAAGCCGGCTGAATAGTAAAAGCTTGCTGATCGATGGCAAAAAGTCTTGGAAAATGAATGTCTTTATTTTGGAGCAATAATTTTTGTTGTTTTTGCGAGTAAAATTTCAAATTTTTGCACGTGTTTTCTGGTAACCTTAGATTACTTGGCGAGTAAAATTTCAATTTTTTGCAAGTGTTTACGAACTTTTGGGACAACCTAATAAAACAATAGCGTTTTGTTGTGAAACTTGAAAACCAATCGATGAAAGAGTAAATTGTTTATTCTCAGAGGAGTGAGGTTGTACGTTGGTGGTATGTTAGTACATTTGCGCTAGAAAGACAGATACGTCACAAGTGGAGCAGGTGAGGCCGGTTCTCTTAATAAAAGACGCGAGCAAAACGAAGACCGTAAGAGTTGGGGTCGGAAGGTCGGACTGTCTTTGAATGCAGTTGAAATGAGTTGAGAGATGTCAGTGATTGAAAGGAAGCGTCCGCTGTGTGTTGCTGATGCTGAGGACGAAGACACGAAATACCGCCGCTAACATTTAAATAACGCTACTCCTACTACTCAGTCAGTTAAGTGCCATACGTGATACACACTTTGGGCGATCATGTCTCGAAAGCAACATGAATGACTAGACAGAAGATTATCCCGCAGTAGGTTGCCATTGCTTTCTGCGGTAGACTGGTTGCCAGCCAAGGCTTTAGAACCGAAATCTGTCCTGTTATTTGACTTATAGCTAGAGGGAAAAGATATGTATATATTATCAAGTAGTAATTAGTGGGGGATCAGTTTATTACTTCATAACAATAGAAAACCGATCCCCCACTTTATACCAGTAGAAGCCTTAATCATGTTTCCAACTATTATATTCAGTCAGTTAGTTAAGTGTTATACCGGATACACGCTTTTGGCGATCAGGTCTCGAAAGCGACTAGGCAGAAGATTATCCCGTAGCAGGTTGCCATTGCTTTCTGCGGTGGACTGGTTGCCAACCAAGGCTATAGAACCCAGTCTGTCCTATTATTTAACCAATAACTAAAGGGAAGAGACGGATTAATACCTTTCCCAAAAGTATTTGCGCGTAAGTGAATGCAAGGAATTTAACTGGAATTCAAACTCGGTTCCCCGATTTCTCTTTCCGAGCCGATATCCGCTGCGCCACAACGAACATTCTACTACTACTAATCCTATTACCACTGTTACTACTACTGAGAAGGGGGGCGTCGAAGGTTGTATTAGTAGCGCCAAGAACGGGCCAAAAAGGGTTAAACGAAGGCTACGTCACTCCTTTAGCGAAATTATTTGAAGTATTTGTGTTTTATTTGGTTGTTATTCATATCCAAGAGACTTCAGCAACAATTGCTTTATTTTGTGTGTGTGTGTGTGTGTGTGTGTGTGTGTGTGTGCGCGCGCGTGTGTGTGTGTTTTGATATTGGACAAAAACTTCTGTCATCTCAAAATTGCATCGACTTGGTTATATTTATTTTTCTGTTCACCCGATTCCCACCCGACGAACACGCAGCTGGGAGCTTCTGGGTTCCTACGATCTGATGACTGCTCTCCAGGATCAAAATAAATCACAACGTGACTGGAGGGTGGCATCGAATTGACATTTGGAAACGGAAACTTGTGTCTAACCTATAATACTAGACCATACCGGACCAACGGCCTTCCTTGTGAAGTGCGTCGGTCCAGTGGGGTGAGGATACGGTGTTACGTAGGAGACGTAGGTTCAAATCCTGCCGAAGGGCGCGTATTTATTACGCTAACATTATAAGATTTAACTCCCATGAACATCGAGTAAACCTAAATTCAAATCTCTGTTCGTTTAGTTCGCAATATGCACCTGATGATTGCGTAACGCATGCAATTCCGAGTTGTGCCATCGACGTAGGATAATATGAACATCTATCTATCTATCTATCTATCTATCTATCTATCTATCTATCTAAGTGAATAAGGAAGGAAGAAAATATTAACAACGTTCAAAACATTAATTTAAAGCAGTGCTCAATATAGAAATAGAACTATGAATATTTATTATGAATTATAGTTTCGAACATGTACAAATTACAAACTACTACAAAAGTGTGCATTTTGTTTCGACATTGAAAGAACAACGTCTCATCAGGTAGTATACGTTAAAATAACGTTTACTAACTGATGAAACATTGTCCTTTCAATATCGAAATAAAATGTACATGTTTGTTGTAGTTTGTAATTTGTACATGTTCTAAACTATACCCCACTTCTATACAACATGATAAAATTTTTCCTTCTTTGATTCCATACGCTTATGGTTTAGGGGTTAGCAACTCCGACTTACATCAAATCTGTCGAGTTTCGATCCGGGCCAGAAGCAAGTGGATATCTAGCAACACTGATGAGCTGTGATACAGTGAAACAAGCTTGTATGTGGATGACGAATATATTATGCTCTCATTACAATTGAATTGAATTGAATTCCTTGCATTCACTTACGCGCAAATACCCTTGGCAAAGGTATTAATCCGTCTCTTCCCTCCAGTTATGGGTTAAATAATAGGACAGACTGGGTTCTATAGCCTTGGTCAGCAACCAGTCTACCGCAGAAAGCAATGGCAACCTACTGTGGGATAATCTTCTGCCCAGTCAGTCATGTCTCTTTCGAGACATGATCGCCCAAGCGTGTATCGCGCATGGCACTTAACTGACTGACTGACAATTGAGCACTCTAGAGAGGAAAATTAAAAAAAAATGTTACCACTTTTGCGATTTATGCATTACTCTTTAACAATGAATTGAGTTCTTTCAGTGACTGGCGTGTGTATACACCGCGTATATATAACACGCTAAGATTTTCCCTTCTCTGATTCCATACGCCTATGGCTTAGGAGTTAGCAACTCCGACTGACACCAAATCTGTCGAGTTTCGATCCCGGCCAGAAGCAAGTGGATGTCTAGCAACACTGATGAGCTGTGATACAGCAAAACAGACTTGTATATGGATGATGGAATTATTATATAGGTGTGCTTGTATGTGTTCGTACATCTTGTTAAATGTAACAACGCACAGAAAACTCGTTAACTTCTCGACAGAAATTACCTGTCATAATTCCTGGTTAGAATCGGTTATGTTGACGCATGCGTGCAATTCGGGAGAATGTCGTAATTATTTGTTTAGAATAAGAAAAGTTTTGAGAATGCGTAAGAACTTTTTCGCAATACCCGATGGAATTCGCTTTGCCATTCTAATGGTAATAGACATAGACGTTTGTCTTAACAGCGATCATATTGCAAATGTTATTAGGATAATGGCTTCTTGGTAGATGGTTAAGACGTCTACGGAAGTAATGATGGTCGCATGCAATAGACAGAATATCAATGATTTTTGATTGTCACCAAATAACACAGAGACACATACATATATGTGGGTCTCTGGCATCATGAATGGCTGAGTCATGTGTTTTTCTCAAGAACCCGTAGTTAATGTTCTAATATAGATAAAAAAAAAAAGTGATTTGGAATGATGATTTTGTAAAAACGAATAGTGTAAGGTGGATAGAGTAGTGGAAATCGCCGGTGCGAGTTAAAATACTGCCTTCATCGATAGTGTTCACTTTCAAATGAAATCATTTTCTCCCCATCTATGGAATAAACATAATAGTTATTTAGTGATGTATAGCTGGGGGAGATAAGGTGCTTTCATTTATTTTCAAGGGTCTTATTCTTTATTTGTCGTATTTCACAGCACGTTGACGATCATGGCTCTTTACAATTTCCTGTCATTTGTACATAGACTTCTTTATTACCCATAATTATAAAAAAACTGAATACATTATACAAAGGTATTATCACTCTTCCGAACAAAACTGATAAATTCATTAACCTATCCAACTATATACGAAGCACCAAGAAGAATTACTTCTCCTTGGACCTATCGTTTGTCCGTGGTTATAATATATAATGTAATTTGACATCTTTGAAAATGGCTCATGTAAGCCGAAAGCTTAGATTGGATTATTAAAATATTATGTATCAATATTGTAATTTAATGACAGTACTCTTTAGCTTATCAGAGAATATGAAAAAAATTAACATAAAATAAATAGAGAACACTTGTCTATATTATCTAATGAAACATGCATTAATATATATATATATATATATATATATATATATATATATATATATATATATGTATGTATGTATGTATAGTCATCCGTTGACAGATCTGTTTCACTGTATTACAGGTCATCAGCACGCTTAGACATTCAATTGCTTTTAGCCAGGATTGAAACCCGACCGAATTCAGTTGGAGATTCTATCTCTGCGCGATGGGCGCTCGGTAGAGGAAGGCAGACTATTAGCGTTATATTGTATTTGTTATATTATAGTTGTATTGTTAAACATACGCCAGTAGCTGAGAGTGTTCTAATTCATTACTGAATGAAAGATGCGTAGATGTTTGAGTAGCTACTATTTTTTTCAAAGTTTGCCATTCTTCCAGAGTGCTCTGTCGGGGTGTGAGAGTGTAAATAGTTATCCACAGACAGTTCTGTTTCGCTGTATTACAGCTCATCAGTACCGATAGACACCCGATTGCTTCTAGCCAAGATTGAAACCCGACCGAATTGACTTCAGTCGGCAATTTTACCTTTGACTCTCTGAGCTATGTGCTCGGTAGCAGACTTTAGCGTGTGATATACCATATAAACTTATATATATATATATATATATATATATATATATATATATATATTGTTCAATGTCGATGGCCGACTCGTATTTTGTAATATGCACCTGAAGAATGCATAATGTATGAAACACCGAGTCGTGCCATCGACGTGGAACAATATGTATATTTATTAATATATATATAAAATAGCTGTGTTCATGCTACATTGAGCATTGTTTTTATTAACACCTGAATAATACTAGTATACATGTTTGTATCCCATATGTGTATTTATTAATTCATGTAACTATAAATATATTTTTCTAAACATATATTGTTAAATATAAGAGACAATGAATGTCTATTATGTTTAATCACGAGCCGTTCTAAACATCGTATTTTGGCTTTAATTTCAGTTGAAAATAAAGACAAAAATTCTCCAACATTTGGATAATTTTTTATTAAGTTGGTTCTAAGCTTTCGGCTCACATGAGCCATCTTCAGAGAAGTTATAAGGACGGTAACACAAAAACATACACCATCATACACCATCATTTTATCTTGTGTTAACATAAAACTAATCTAAGTAACGTTATCTGTTACCGTCTAATATGAATTGGACCGGAAAATAACTTGAAGGGTCAAAAAGTTCAAAATTGATAACCGGGGTCTCAGAACACGTCAGGTGAAAACGATGCGTGTATTTTAAATACGAGTATCCAGTAAATAATAAAGTTTTAAGTAATACAAATGTCGAATTAAATGCTGTTCTGTTATTTAACCGATAACTGTGGGGAAAAGACGCATTAATACCTTTCCCAAGGGTATTTGCGCGTCATGGCATTCGAACTCAGCTCCCCAATTCGTCTTTCCGAGTCGATATCCACTGCACCACAACGTACGTCCGAAAGGGGGATGTACTTTCCTTCAGTCAGTTAAGTGCCATACGTGAAACACGCTTGGGCGATTATGTCTCGAAAGAGACATAACTGACTTGGCAGAAGATTATCCCGCAGTAGTTTGCCATTGCTTTCTACGGTGGACTGGTTGCCAGCCATAGAACCCAATCTGTCCTGTTATTTAACCCATAACTGGAAGGAAGAGACGGATTAATACCTTTCCCAAGGGTATTTGCGCGTAAGTGAATGCAATGAATTCAACTGAAATTCGAACTCGGCTCCCCGGTTTCTCGTTCAGAGTCGATATCCACGGACCACAACGCACTTTCCTTAAATAGGGTAAAAAGAGACTTGCTTAAAAGTGACGGGGTAATCATAACAGTGGCGTCAAAATTTCTTCTTCAAAAATGAATACAATAAAATAAGATAGAGTAAAAATCTCTCTCCGTTTATTTTGGCATATATGTTTAACATTATTCTTATTGAAAGTTCGGTCATTCCAGATATGGTTTCCGTTGTTGCAGCTTTGCTTTTAATCTGATGATTCTTTTTTGATCACATGATTTCTGTTCAGCAACGGAGCTGGAACCTGAACTAATGTCTCCACTGGCCAACGTTAGATCTCGGGGAGATACCGTCCGGTACCCAAGGAAAATTCAGCTTTGAAACGTTGAAGATGAGTAAAAGAAAAGCTGTTGTCAAAAAGGAGAAAAGAGCGATCCATCAATTTTTCTTTCTGGCTAAAAAGAACACGAATTTTTTTTTTAATTCTGCAGGATTGGTGAGCACTCCTTCGGTCGAGAAAATGGATTCTTGGTTCTATGCAGAGTTTGTATGTGTATATGGGCGGGAGAAGATTTTTTTTTTTCAGGTTGGACCTTTTAGAATACTCCAATGCACTTAGTATTTGTACAAGCGCGATTAGTTTTTTTTTTCAAAATGGCGACCAACACGCGCATTTTTCCCGCCATTGATGAAGAAAAGAGGAAACTAACAGACAGACAAATGGATGTTTTCTGACAATTCATTGAAAAGGAAACTGACTAGAGAATCAATTGCCTGGGCAAAACTCGGCAGATGTGGATAGCGGACAGTGTTGAAGGGTTCGTGTATGCAAATAATGCATTCAATCAGTCAGTTAAGTGCCATACGTGAATCACGCTTGGGCGATCATGTCTTGAAAGAGACATGACTGACTGGGCAGAATATTATCCCGCAGTAGGTTGCCATTGCTTTCTGCAGTAGATTGGTTGCCAGCCAAGGCTATAGAACCCAATCTGTCCTGCTATTTAACCCATAACTGGAGGGAAGAGACAGATTAATACCTTTCCCAAGGGTATTTGTGTGTAAGTGAATGCAATGGATTCATCTGGAATTCGAACTCGGCTCCCCGATTTATCGTTCTGAGCCGATATCCACTTCACCACAACGCACAATAATGCATATATATATATATATATATATATATATATATATATATATATATATATATATATATATATATATATATATATATATATATATATATATATATACACATATGCAAATCATATATTCGAATCATATATTATGTTTTAATTTTTTTCAAGAATTTATGTTTATAACAAAAATTGAAAATCATGTATGCAAAACATGCATTGCATACCGGTTTCTTTCTAGAATGTATCTGTAATAGAAATGTAAATATGCAAATCACGCACTGTACGTTGAGTTTATCCAGAAGTATTTCGTATTATTGTGAAAACAATACATTTCTTTATTCTAAATCTATGGAAGACCTGTACGCAAATAATGTACTAAATGATTGATTGTTTCTGGATCAGCGTAAACAAAATAAAATTCAATAAAAAATTTACTATTATCTTAAGACACGTGATAATTTTCATTGCTTTGTTCAAATCTAATATTCCTTCATTTTAATGAATAAGAATTTCTGGAACAGTTTTCTAGGTGATTGCTTCCCAGAATCTCATCTAAACTTTTTTATGAATGGAAATTTGTCTGTGTGTGTGTGTGTGTGTGTGCCCCTTACCTATAGACTCCGACACAGCTGAACCGATGTACTATAAGCATCTGTGAGTGTTCTTAGCTAGGTTTTGTGTCGAGATACCCCCGAAAAATATCGAAAATCGATAATCGAAAAAATCCGGTTATAGAATGAGTGGTCCGGTTTTAATCAAATTTAATACACTCATAGACAAAGACATAAAAAACGATATTCAGAAGTTTCAAGGTTGCAGTTCTTACAATAGTGCGGAAAATCCATAATATATATATATATATATATATATATATATATATATATATATATATATATAAAGGCTAGATGTTTGTGTGTGTATGTCTGTTTATCTGCCTGTATGTCTGTATTTTTTTAGCCATTTTATTTTAGTTTTTGCTTCTGGTTTGGCTCTAAGTAGGTATAATTGTAGTTCTTAGTCTCAGCCATGATACCATTTACTCAGAGGACTTATTTAACCTTCAAAATTAAGTTTACGACGAAAAAACCTATTTGATATCGATACCAGGAAATCAAAATTTAACTTACATCCATTCATTTTTCTTTCAGTCTACGGTTTCACTTTAACTGGAAACAACTATTGCATTTTAGTTTTTCGTGCCAACGTCCAAAGAGTCTGAGCTCCAGGACCATGGGTTAATTTTAAAGCTTTCCTTACACCCGAGCAACGCCGGGCTATACTGCTAGTATATTCATATTAATTTCTTAAGATCATGGATCAAATGCTATCAAACCTCATTACATGCGCAATCAATACTTTCTGCTACCCACTATTCGACGTGAGTGTTTCCCAGAATACATTCATATTGACCTCTTAGGCAATCGATCAAGAGCTATCAAGCGTCATAATATGCGTAATTAATACTTTCTACTACCCAATCATTGACGTAAGTGTTTCCAGAATACATTCATATTGACCTCTTAAGACCCTGGCTATCGAGCCTCATTATGAGCGTATTTTTCTCTTTTCAAATATTCATTCTCCGACATGAGTGTTTCCCTGAATACATTCATATTGACCTCTTAAGGCCATGGATCAATTTCTGCCAAGCCTCATTTTATACGTAATCAGTTCTTTCTACTACCCACTCTTTGAAGTGAGTGTTTCTAGAATACATTCATATTGATCTCTTAAGCCCATAGATCCATTCCTATCAAGCGTCATTATATACGTAATCCATACTTTCTACTACCCACTCTTTGAAGTGAGTGTTTCCCACAATACATTCATATTGACGTCTTAAGGGCCATGGATCAATTGATATCACTTCTTGTTATATACGTAATCAATACTTCCTACTACCACTCTTTGAAGTGAGTGTTTCCCACAATAAATTCAAATTGACCTCTTAAGGCCACGGATCAATTGATATCACGTCTTGTTATATACGTAATCCATATATTCTACTACCCACTCTTTGAAGTGAGTGTTTCCCACAATACATTCAAATTGACGTCTTAATGGCCATGGATCAATTGTTATCAAACGATATTATATACGTACTCAATACTTTCTACAACCCACTCTTTGAAGTGAGTGTTTCTCACAATACATTCAAATTGACCTCTTAAGGCCACGGATTAATTGCTATCATGTCTTGTTATATATGTAATTAATACTTTCTACTATCCACTCTTTGACCTGAGTGTTTCTAGAATACATTCAAATTGACCTTTTAAGGCCATGGATCAATTGCTCTCAAGCCTCATTAATTACGTAATTAATGCTCTGTAATACCAACGCTTTGACTTGAGTGTTTCCAGAATACATTCATATTGATCTCTTAAGCCCATAGATCCATTCCTATCAAGCGTCATTATATACGTAATCCATACTTTCTACTACCCACTCTTTGACGTGAGTGTTTCCCACAATACATTCAAATTGACCGCTTAAGGCCACGGATCATTTGATATCACGTCTTGTTATATACGTAATTAATACTTTCTACTACCCACTCTTTGACATGAGTGTTTCTAGAATACATTCATATTGATCTCTTAAGCCCATACATCAATTTCTATCAAGCCTCAATATATACTTAATTAATACTTTCCACTATCCACTACATTCACGTGAGGGCTTCCCTAAATATATTCAGACTACCCTCCTCAGTCCATGGCTCAATCGTAATATGTCCTCAATTTCTGCGCATTAATTAATTACACGTGAATGGTTGTGATTACGCAGATTATTAAGATAGCTAATGTTTGACGCATGACAAAATAAATTAATATAAATGCATCCAGGGATGCAATCTCGTTGAAACGAAGGTTGCAGAAATGAGTGATTACGCGGAGTGTTTGATAATTATTGACCCCTGTTCTAAAAGATTAATATGACTGTACTCCTGGAAGCACTCCCGTAGTAAAGAAATTGGCAGAAGCAGAGATTAAATGGGAAAAAAAGATAACTTTTTTTAATCATATCACTCCTAGCAAGTCCGTAACGCCACTGATGTGCAGGGGGCTACGTAAGAGTGAAAAGATTGGAAAAGAGAAAGCCGGAAAAAACATCCTAAACAGGAAACAAGGGATGAACCTCTTCACCTGTTCAATAGACGTGGGTAGAGTGTGAACCGGGCGATAGTTTAGTCTATCTACTCCAATTGAGGAATAATAGGAAAAGAGTGAAAAGATTGGAAACGAGAAAGCCGGAAACCACATCCTAAACAGAGAACAAGTGTTCACCTGTTCAATAGACGTGGGTGGAGTGTGAACCGGGCGATAGTTTAGTCTATCTACTCCAATTGAGGAAAAAAGTGTGAAAAGATTGGAAAAGAGAAAGCCAGAAAAAACATCCTAAACAGGGAACAAAGGATGATCCTCTTCACCTGTTCAATCGACGTGTGTGGAGTGTGAACCGGGCGATAGTTTAGTCTATCTACTCCAGTTGAGGAAAAAAGTGTGAAAAGATTGGAAAAGAGAAAGCCGGAAACCACATCCTAAACATGGAACAAGGGATGAGCCTCTTCACCTGTTCAATAGACGTGGGTGGAGAGTGAACCGGGCGATAGTTTAGTCTATCTACTCCAATTGAAAGAAAAAAAAGAAAAGAGTGAAAAAATTGGAAAAGAGAAAGCCGGAAATCACATCCACATCCGGAAAGCCGGAAATCACATCCTAAACAGGGAAGAATGGATGAGTCTCTTCGCCTGCTCAATAGATGTGAAGAGGCTTATTCGTTGTTCCTTTTTTATGTTTATTTAGGACGCAAAAAAAAAATTAAAAATTAAAAAAGTAAATTAAAAAATTAAAAAATTAAAAAATTAAAAAAAAATAAAAGAAAAAAAATGAAAATTCAATATATTTTACTCAAAAAATATATCAATATTCTAATAAAAAAAAAATTATGTAAAAATAAACATAGATCCGGGTGATGGTAAAAACTAAAAAAAAAAAAAGAAATTTCTAAGTTTTCGCCAAAATATCTTCCGGTAAAACGAAAGAAGACATAAGAAAGAATAATTAAAATTAACCTAAGCGTAAAATTTTCGCCAAATTTCCAACATGTCGAACGAAAAATCTCGTCTTGAACTGGTCTCCAAATAGAAATAACCTAATTACGAAACTACCATAGAAAGAAAAATTATTTATTGTACAGAAATCTACGAATATGGCACAAGGCCAAATTGGAGGTCGGTGCTAGGTAGTTCTTCTAAATACCTTATATAAACCTATCTAGTTTTACTCATTGAGCAGTCCGTGCATAAAATATTCAATACACCAAAACATCACATTTATTCTTAATAAACGCACCAGTCACCAAAATGCCTCAATTCCTAAATTAAAATTAATATTTACAATTTTCATGTCAGTCAGTTAAATGCCATACGTGATACAAACTTAGGCGATCATGTCCCGGAAGAGACATAACTGACTGGGCAGAAAATTATCCCGCAGTAGGTTGCCATTACTTTCTGCGGTAGACTGGTTACCAGCCAAGGCTATAGTAGACAATCTGCCCTGTTATTTGACTTATGGCTAGAGGGAGACGATATGTATTATATTATTAAGTACTAATTAGTAAGGGATCAGTTTATTACTTCATAACAATAGAAAAACGATCCCCCACTTTATGCCCAATAGAAGCCTTAATCATGTTTCTAACTATTATATTCAGTCAGTCAGTTAAGTGCCATACGTGATACACGCTTTGGGCGATCATGTCTCAAAAGAAACATGACTGACTGGGCAGAAGATTATCACGCAGAAGGTTGCCTGCGGTAGACTGGTTGCCAGCCAAGGCTATAGAACCAAATCTGTCCTATTATTTAACCCATAACTAAAGAGAAGAGACGGATTAATACCTTTCCCAAGGGTATTTGTGCGTAATTGAATACAAGAAATTCAACTGGAATTTTCATGTACAAGATTTTAAAATATAATTGTTAAAAGGGGTGTGCAAATACTAATCTCCAATTATTTGTTTTGCAAATGAATGAAAATATCTGAAAGAAATGAACAAAATTATATTAGTAGTTGACATGTCACTCAAAAAGAAAATTTCTGAAAGTCCGTTAGTTAGGCGAAGTAATCCAACGACGTATTTTCCAGGATTTTTTATATTTTTTTATCTTAATAAAGCTTTGTGTGAAGGCCGCCGGATGTTTTTATAGCCCTGACACTTTACCCGTAACCAGGTGTTTTTTATTGTCTGGAGAAAGGGAAAATTCTATTATCTTTTCTTTATTTTCTTAATGTGTAGTCAAGATATAGTCAAGACAGTTTTTGCCCTGGTCACCTGTCACATCAAATCACTTAATCAAATATTTTAAATTTACTTATAAGAGAAAAAGTGTTTATTTATTTATTTTTTCCTTTTCTTTTTCACTTAGTACTTTTGTTAAACGAAACATGTTTTTAAACTATTTTTCTATTCTTAACCATTTTCTATTCTTAATCTATTATAATAAAATATATATTTTACAGATCAACCTTAATATCGTGTCACACTAGCTAAGTTATCCTGAAACGGGCCCAAAAGCCATACTGAAAAGAAAAATAAATGTAATCTATCCTAAAACGGGCTACTTAATATCCTTTTACTTCAGGAGCATCTAACAACCACACTAGGTCAGCCACTGTCACTCGCACCAAACGTTGAACTCTCACCCAACTTTTGTCGAATTTTGGTGAAGAGGGTCAAACTATTGCCGCTCTAATAATAATCTTAAGCTGACCTTTCCCAAGGGTAATTGTGCGTAATTGAATACAAGGAATTCAACTGGAATTTTCATATACAAGATTTTAAAATATAATTGTTAAAAGGGGTGTGCAAATACTAATCTCCAATTATTTGTTTTGCAAATGAATGAAAATATCTGAAAGAAATGAACAAAATTATATTAGTAGTTGACATGTCACTCAAAAAGAAAATTTCTGAAAGTCCGTAAATTAGGCGAAGTAATCCGAGACTCAACAGGAGGAAAATGTTTCCTCGACACCAGAGAACTAAGAAGTCAGTCACCTAAAAGAGGGAAAGAATGGGGCAGAAAACGAAAATAATCGGGCTTATGCGCGTACATACGCTAGCTAAGTTATCCTGAAACGGGCCCAAAAGCCATACTGAAAAGAAAAAAAATGTAAACTATCTCTAAAACGGGCTACTTAATATTCTTTTACTTCAGGAGCATCTAACAACCGCACTAGCTTAGCCACTGTCACTCGCACCAAACGTTAAACTCTTACCTAAATTTTGTCGACTGGCACGCTGGCCTCTTGTGCAAACTGCGGAGCTACGGGATAACTGGACATCTGTTTGACCTCATCCAATCATTCCTCTCTAACCGCACATTGAAAGTAGTATCAAATGAGCATGCCTCCCAAAACTACCATACGAACGCGGGCGTCCTATCAAGGTTCTATCCTAGGTCCCATGCTCTTTCTGATGTACATTAAAGATCTTCCAGACGCCATTTGATCCCAAGTAGGCATGTACGCCGATGACACAACAATCTACTCTCGCCTCGATCAAAAACCAGGTGTGGGCTACAAAGCGAACCTCGCTGACGAGCTTGAAAAGGACCTTCAATCCGTAGTGGCCTGAGGTAGGAAATGGCTAGTAAATTTCAATGCTTCTAAAACGAAGCTGTTATCAACTAACCACCATAGACAATCGCATCTACCTCCCATTAGCATGGGACAGGCTTGCCTCCCAGAAAGCAAAACACTACGCCTCCTTGGCCTTACACTTTCGGCGGACCTCAAATGAAATGACTATATCGAATCCATTGCCAAATCTGCCGCTATGAAAGTCGGCTCTCAGTGCAGGGCCCGTAAGTTTTTCCCACCTGAATCTATCCTACACATATACAAATCTACCATCCGCCCGTGTACTGAATATTGCTGCCATATCTGATCGGGTGCCCCTGCTGCTCTCCTTGGCCTTCTTGACAAAATACAAAGGAGACTGTAACGTGGTTGATACTGACTTGGCAGACCGGCTGCAACCACCCTCTCACTGGCATGATGTGGCTTCCCTGTGCCTCTTCTACAAGTACTTTCATGGCTTCTGCTCCGATGAACTTAGATCACTGGTGCCGCCTAAGCAGGAATTTACACGAGATACTAGATTAGCAACTAGGTCCCACCCTTTTACAGTTAATAGATAAGATGTAACTGTAAATTCTACTCCAACAGCTTCTTTTCTCGCGCTTCCTGCCTGTGGAACTCCCTTCCACAAGTCTTCTTTCCCGACAGCTACAATCTCCAGGTGTTTAAATGTAGGGTCAATAGACACCTCCTATCACACTAACTCCCAATTATTCTCAGAACACTCTCATCTACCGAACCCTCATTCTCTGTATCCTTACCCGCCTATCACCCACCCTCTGACATTTTCTATATTTAACCATCCTTTCTCCACACTATGTAGCCCCCTGCGCAGTAGTGGCAGTGACATACCTTGCTCGGGGTGAAACGCTTATAAAAAAAATTTGGTGAAGAGGGTCAAACCATTGCCGCTCTAATAATAATCTTAAGCTGATGGTTAAAAGAAAATCAAAAGAGAACTTCTAACTTCCATAAAATACTTTCTGTCTCGTCGTCTACAATACACTTGCATAATGCCAAGCAGACCCAAGAGCACATAGTGCTGATGCTTTTATCACAAAGGCATAAACGGAACTGGATTCTAGAACAAGGAACTTACCGTCCAAGACGCGGACCATGTAATCTCCAATCAACACACGGAGCAGGGAAAACGACACAGTAGTGAAAGAAAGTTTTGTCCAATTGACACCTTCCAGTCCCCACAGCGAACGCACCTGGACGAAATCTCCATCTTTATTGCGTATAACTTCTTGTCAACCAAGAGCCCACCCCCGCGACGCTAGCCAGGTGGATGATAGCTTTTCATTATTGAGGTATTTCAACTGGAGCGTCTAAGGCCGAATGGGTTGTAATTTTTGTTTTGTTAACCGAGCTTGTCAATCCCATCAAACACCCACTTATTAAAATTTGATATAATGCCCTCAGAGACAACTCTCTGTTGTCAGATATACGGTCCTTCATCAGTCGTGGTCAGCGAAGCGCATTTTGGTACTACCTATGAGATGAGTATTCGGCTCTAGGATGTCGATGGCAGGGGCACATCTTTGTCCGTATGCACACAAAAAAGAAAAGAGTGAAAAGATTGGAAAAGAGAAAACCGGAAACCGCTTCCTAAACATGGAACAAGGGACGAGCCTCTTCGCCTGTTCAATAGACGTGGGTGGAGTGTGAACCGGGCGATAGTTTAGTCTATCTACTCCAATTGAAAGAAAAAAAAAGAAAAGAGTGAAAAGACTGGAAAAGAGAAAACCGGAAATCACATCCACATCCGGAAAGCCGGAAACACATCCTAAACAGGGAACAATTGATGAGCCTCTTCGCCTGTTCAATAGATGTGAAGAGGCTTATCCGTTGTTCCTTTTTTATGTTTATTTAGGACGCAAAAAAAATAAAAATAAAAATAAAAAATAAAAGAAAAAAATAAAAAAAAAAAATAAAAGAAAAAATGAAAATTCAATATTCCGGCCTGATCGCATTCACATCCGCTAACTTTCAAGGGACGGAAAAGATCGGCGGATCTGTCTTCCAGAATACGCCATTTCTGTCCCCTTGCGGGTGTTCAAGGAAGTTCAAGCAGAGCGTATACTGATAAATTTCAAGGCTCGGCATTTCCAAACTGCCTTCGACAAAATGGAGGCTGCAGATCTCCTGACATACTATATAAACCTTGGACACCTAAGACAGTCACTCAGTCAGTCAGTTAAGTGCCTTACTTGATACACGCTTGGGCTAATCATATCTCCATAGAGACATGACATACTGGCTAGAAGATTTTCCCGCACTACGTTGCCATTACTCTCTGTAGTAGACTGGTTGCCAGCCAAGGCTATAGAACCCAATCTGTCCTAGTATTTGACTCATAGCTAGAGGGAGAAGATATGTATTATATTATTAAGTAGTAATTTGTGGGGGATCAGTTTAAAAGATTTTCCAGCATTAGGTTGCCATTACCTTTTTCAGTAGAATGGTTGCCAACCGATGCTATAAAATCAAATCTATCTTGCAATTTAATCCATAGCTGGAGAGAAAAGCGACGGATTAGTACCTTTCCTAAGGGTATTTGCGCGTAAGTGAATGCAACGAATTCAACTGGAATTCGAACTCAGCTCTCCGATTTCTTGTTCTGAGCCGATATCCACTGCACCACAACACTCCCACCCCCCAGAGGAAGGCAAAAACTTTAGCTGCTCGGTATACGGAACTGGAAGAACGGAAAGCCTGTAAGGGTGAATCGGGTGCGTGTACGATGCACAAACTTCCACTTTCCACTTTAAAGGAAAGATACACCCGAGTCCATAAACGAACTATTTTTTCGACTTCCTTCTGAACCGACAACCAGTTAATCTCCAACTGTATGCCGGGATCGAACCAGACACCAAGTATCTTGACCATCCTGTTTGTTTAACTGAGAGACCGAAAAGAGAAACTCCTTTTTACTCACCGCAAGCCAACTGATTTATCTTACTTGATTTTGAACCCTGCAACCTTTTTAGGCCCGAATGTTATTTTTGCTGACTTGATCTATTTTGACGGTGCACTTTGTGAACACCAACACATCGTCAGCATAGTCGGAATACTTGGCTGCGATGTTACCACCTGGCAAAGTAATTTCGCGAAAGATCGCGAAGGTCCCAACGCAAGGACATAAAACATCAGCGAAAGCAGACGAACAGCAAATACACTTCGACAAAGCGAAAGCCTCCGACCTGATCGCATTCACATCCGCTAACTGCTCCGGGGACGACTTATATAGGAGTCGAATTCAGGAGCTAAAGTATGAGCAGAAACCAGCATAAAACAGAAACGGCTTCGAGAGATTCACCCTATCAAATTTCTTTGGACTGTTCTAAATTGATCAGTGAGGCACCTCTGTCGACTTTTTCAATGATCAAGTGTTGCAAATGAAGGGTGTCCTGAATAGTCCTGCTCGTCACAGAAAAAGTTTGCTTGGAACTAAATCAGACTAGGTAGGAGAAGCTGTAAAAAGTTTATGACCCATGCCGAAATCTTTAACTCTGCATTAAGCATAGTTAAAGGACGAAAATTGCCTACACCATCCCTAGTTTTTTTGCTATTACGTAACAAATTGATGATTCCTCTGCTGAAGCTTTGGGGTATATGACGATTCTTCAACTAATAGTTAATCGTTAGTGACAGCAGAGGAACAATACGGGCGACTACTTTAAATACATTTTATAAGGTAGATTCTCAATCTTCGGAGTCTTGTCTCTACTGACCTGATTCAGCGATTCCCAGATTTCATTATCCGTGATGGCCCTTTCGCAACCATCAGCTTTAGCCTCCTCGAGACTGGAAAAATCAAAAATAGGCGTCGAACTGAGCTAGTAAACAGATCCTGAAAAAGCATCAAAATAACTCGTAAATGACCTCGTTCGTCACCCAATGTGACGCTTGTGATATGACGATCAGATACTCTACGGAATTCCTTTTGCCGCAATTCAGCAGCCAAGTTTGTCTTCTCTGAGGACTTTCTTTATAACTGAGCCCTAACTTAATAAGTGAGGAGGCCAGCTCGGCCCTACCTACAGCTCCTTCCTCACTATCTCACAATTCGATGCCAACCTATGACCTACAGAGGGTTTGAAGGCATGCTGCCCTTCGTCACCAGTTCAAGGGCTCTGATCTCGAATAATAGAATTAGTCCAGTCTAGTTACCTCCACTGGAGTCCAGTCATTTTTCTATACCTATATGTAAATTTAAATTTTAAAAATAAATAAGTTAACTTCAAGCTTTAAAATTAGCTTTGATTGAAAGCCAAGAGATTAAGTTTAATAATTCTAGTAAGCAAAACATACTGGTGTATTTTTAACCTAAATTATATTGATTGGAATCTAAAGTTTTGAAATTTTACCAATTTTTTAAAAATATACCGCCATTTTTGATTGATTGACACATTACGTAAAGAGTAGCCAAATTTCTGTTTTTAAAAATCTTGCAAAAATAAAATATCCGTCGCTGACACGTTATTTAAGTCAAATTTTAAAATTAAAACTTACCTTTATCTGTTTTCAATCAATTAATAATTGCTTATGCCAGAAATTTACAAGAAAAAAAAATAATTACGGTAGCCCTGTTTTTATGTCAGTCATGGAAGCGATGACAGATGACTTATACAAGATGTTGACAAGAACGCAATGTATGGTGACCAATCGTGCTAAATTAACTAAATAGTAAAATTAAAAATTTAACATAATTTCAGCACTTATATAATTTTTTTTCACGTTTTCTTGTACTGTACAATACATTTTTTAACTATCATAAATTAGTTAATGCACCTACGGTCACAATTAATTAAAAAATTGAGGAATTGAAAAAAAATACTTACTTTAAATGTTGAAGGAATTACTTGCAAAACAGGCTGTTAAATTTTAGAAACGTAGAGAATAAAATATCGTAAGAATGAAAGTGCGTTCTTCTGCTTTTCTATGTAAGGAGGAATAACCCAGAACGCTTGTTAACTTATAAAATCAATTTGACCCATAGGGAACACCGTACTTTATAAATTTGAATATCGTACTTTATAAATTTGAACATATTTGCACAAATTATTATTTTTTTTTGTAAAAATACACGCTGAGAAAAATTTTTATTAATTTTTTTTTTGAGAGGCAGTATAATCATCAATTCTTAACTAATAAAAAAATTATACAGTTCTTTAAAAAAAATTTTAAAATATTTAAAAAAATTTATGAATTATTATAATAAAAACAAATAAAAACAATTCTTTTAAAATTTTATTAGTAATCGAAAAATTTTTTTTTCTTCAGACTATAATGTCCTTAATTTTTATTATTTATTCAAGCAATTAAAAACTTATCAAATTAAATTATATCAAAGTTTTATTGCATTTTTTATATTTCTCTTCGGGGCAGATTTTCGTGTAGTGGATGATAATTTTAAATAAAAAAAATAGATGATTTATATTTCCCGATGAGTTCTGCGTGATGAATTTACGTGAAGTGGTGGTGGTGGGGGGTAACAGAGTTAAAAAAATTTTTTCTCATTAATATTTAAAAAGAAATAATAATTTTAAAAATAATTTTATTCATTTGTGAATGAGTACTGAAAGTTTCATTAAAATCCGACAATTATTTGATTTTTGAGAGAATTTCCAAATTAATGTTTACCACCGAAAAAGTGAGTTACGTAAAAAATTACGTAATCGATTGTAAAACATTCGTAAAATTTTCTACCACGCTAACTCAAATCAAAACAAAATTTTCTGCCAAAATTTTATGAAATAAATAAAAATTACTTTGATCTTTCCTCTTAATAATATTATAAACATTTTGATAGAAAAAGTTCGTTTTATTAAGTTTTGAACCTTTTTAAATCATGCTATGTTGGATATTTTTGTGATGTAATGGAGGTACCTAGTCCAGTCGTCCTTAACAAATAGTGTAATGAATATGTTGAACGGCAACTCTTCTAAATAATTTCATATTATTGTGGCGGACGATTAGGGCTCTACCCTTTGACCTACGTTGTTTCTTATCTTCTTAAGCGGCCTTCACGGTGTCATCAGTCCCTAATTAGGTATATGTGCTGATGACACAACTATTTAACTGTCTTAATAGTAAGTTTGATACAGAGTAAAATTGGCAGCTATTCCCAAAATTAACCTCGAATCTGTTGTAAATTGGGGCAAGAAATTACTTGCGAAATTTGAACGCCTCCATTGCAAAACATCTATTTTTTAGGAAAATTTTGTAATTTGCTTGAAGCATTGTGTATATTAGGTGTATGGTTACGTCTTGAAGGCTCTCACAATGCATTTAGTAAAATAAAGGAATGTAAAGAAGGTGTTGGGTATCACCTATTTATTATACACTGATATTTTGAGATCTAAATCTCATCTTCAGAATGGTAGGAGAGCTTGTGTTTGAGTTCGTGCCTTTCAACGAATGGTCATTCCTGGCTGCTGCTGTTGTCATTAATTGTAGTGAGTGTGTGTATGTGTGTGTGTGTGTGTGTGTGTGTGTGTAAGCATGTTAGAGCATGTATGTCTGTCTGTTTGTGGTATATATATGTGTGTGATTGATAGTTGGAGCTTTTTTACGGTCTGATGATATCAGTTTACTTTAATATATGATTCATCTAAGTATGTGTTGACCTGACCGTTAGTTTGACTTTCTATTTTTTAATCATAGTAGAGAAGCAGTTTTGTCTTCAATCAGAATGGCTGATGCTCACCTCCAAGTGAGCAGCTTATTGTCCCATCATGGGCTCACATTTTGCACAGACAGGATAAGGTGTGATTATATTGTACTAATTGCTAATTTTACTGCTTAGTTTAGTGGTGTACCAGACGATTTTTCCACAAGAATTTATATTGTCATGGCCAACGATGTATTTCACAAGCTGAATAAAGTACCGAGTGACACGAAGTTTTCGTTGAAAACAAAGGATAGACTACTGGATTGTTATGTGGTGTCCTTCAATATGGAAGCAAATACAGGACAATATCACCAAATATGAAGGAAAGAAGGGAAGCCTGGATTAAATTGGAAAGGAAGGAAGGAAGGAAGGAAGGAAGGAAGGAAGGAAGGAAGGAAGGATGGAATCTAAATTGGAAAGTGGCTGAAAATGAAGAATGCCTTTTTAGTAATATTGATATGTGCGATTTGAGACGGTCTTGTCAGTAATTCGAACTAATCAAGGCTTGTTGATATTGCCGAAGCACAAAAGACAGATGATAATGTTTACGACTGTTTAACACAGATGTTCAGCTGAAGGCTATCGACTGAAAACATCGAAGGGAGATTTTAGAAGTAGAGAGCTCTCTCTGGCCACGTCAGAAGAAGTCTCATCTGCCTTGTGTGGTCAGGGAGTCTTGGACTACCGAAGGATCACGATTAGAACAAATGGTGAAAAATCTTTTACAAATACACACATCTTTACTATCATACCTATTCCGAAACCTGGAAAGGAAGGAAGGAAGGAAGGAAGGAAGGAAGGAAGGAAGGAAGGAAGGAAGGAAGGAAGGAAGGAATTTGAATCAGAAAGAAAGAGGCTGAAAATGAAAAAATGCCTTTTTAGTAATATTGATATGTGCGATTTGAGACAGTCTTGTCAGTAATTCGAACTAATCAAGGCAAGTTGATATTGCTGAAGTACAAAAGACAGATGCTAATGTTTACGACTGCTAAACACAGATGTTCAGGCAAAGGCTAGCAAATCAGAAAGACAAAACTAGCGAGCAGAGTTCGAATTACGGCCGAGGTCATTGTATTTATAGTCGCACAAATATTCTTGAGAAAGTGAGTACTTTTGAAATCCACAGCCTCTTTTTTTCCCGCTAAGGATTAAATAGCACTGCGGACTGGGCTCTATTGACTTGAGGTGGCAACCTGTCTAGTAAATAACACTCAATTAAAAAAAAAAACACGAAGGATGATGAGCTTTCTCAGCCTATCTTGCCCTAGACAAAGCACTTCGAATCTGATGGGCTACAGAACTCGTGATGTCACGAAGACAATGCTGGACAAGCGGCTAAATCAACTTTGAACAATTTTAAATTTCATTGTTTAAAAAATTAACTATAAATAATCAAGAGAATCACGCGTATTATTATGACCTAGGATGCATTCCAGAAGCTGAATATAATATTGAGAGATAGGAAAACTTTGTTGTTAACAAATAATAGACTACTGGATTGTTATGTTGTGTATGTTCTTCAATATGGCAGCTAAATCAGGACAATATCATCAAATATGAAGGAAAGACTTGAAGCAACCGAAATTTGATTCTACAGAAGGATGCTGAGGATACCATGGACAGAACATAGGATCAACAACGAGGTTTTAGAGAGGATAAAACGAAAAGGAAACTGATATTCACCATCAGGATAAGATAACTGTAGTTTCTGGAACATGTAGTGAGAAAGAAAGGCTTGGAAAATTTGATGCTCACGAGACGAATAGAAGGAAGGAAAGACAAGGGAAAGCAACGCGTGGTATACTTGATGGACTTAAGCAGATGGATGGTACAGCGGGGTTGAGTGGGATAACCGGAGAAAGAGTGTTAAGAGCTATAAGGGATAGGGAGATGTGGAGGGCCATGATCGCCTATGTTTTCAAGGAACACACCACATAGAAGAAGAAGAAGAAGAAGAAGAAGAAGAAGAAGAAGAAGAAATTTTTAGATCGTCTATTCGTCTGTTTATTCAATATTTCTATCATGTCTGGTCTGGTGTTCCTACAATATATCTCTAAATTTGACAAAAAATCCAAATAATGGTCTGCAATATTATCGGTCTTTATCTGGCATCTCAACTGTCCACCGCCAGTATGTGGCTTCTCTCTGTCTTTTCTATAAATGCTTAATGTTAGTTGTTCTAATGAGTTCAGAGATTGACAACTAAGCAACTAGAGATTGGCAACTAGGTCTCATCATTTTATCTTTTACATAATGAGATGAAACCGCAAGTTCTATTCCGAGAATTTCTTCTCTCGCACTTCTAACGTAAGAAACTCTCTTCGGCTTCTTGTTTCTTGGCCATCTACGATTTTCAAACATTTAAATGAAGCGATAATCGCAATCTTCTGTCTTCCTTAAAGCTTCTCACTAAATTCTACTCATTCTATTTTCCTCCCAGTAACGCCCCCCCCCCATTTGCGTCTTAGTGGCTTTGTCGCCTTGCATGGGATAAAATGATAAAAAATATCAGGAAACAATTCGTAAAGGGAAATAATGTAAAGCGATAAAGAAATTTACTGTTACGTGCTAAAGGAAAACATTTTAAACATTCGCAACCCATAATACACTTTCGTGAAATGTTCGCTCCAAATGAAAGCACCATTGAAGAAATCTATGGCTTCCACTTTTCAGTGATTTAGGAAAGGTTCGCGGGATGTCTGAGCGTCGACGGGAGATTTTGTTTTTTTCAATGAAAAAAAAAAGAAGTGTGACAAAGAAATTAAACACGCGATCATATTTCTACTTTTCCACAACAAACTACGCAACTGATAACATTTTTCCTGATGTGCTTACCCCCACCCACCTTCTTTAGTTTGCACGATCGTTACGCACTGTCAATAAATAATAGACTATCCGTTTTGATTTCATGTAAAGTTTGATAAAAGCACTACTCGTTTCAGTGAATAAATGAAAGAAAAAAAAAGAATGAGGGAGGGAAAAAATAAATAAATAAATAAATAAAGAAAGAAAGAAAGAAAGAAAGAAAGAAAGAAAAAAGAAAGAATGAGGGAGGAAAAAATAAATAAATAAATAAAGAAAGAAAGAAAGAAAGAAAGAAAGAAAGAAAGAAAAAAGAAAAAAAGTGTTCAATATCTATTGCAGCATTGCTAGTGCCTCATAAATAATTGATTGTTCCGTTTTGATCACACGGAAAGTGGGGTAAAGAAACTACTTGATTTGAGTCAATAAATGAAAGAAAGAAAGAAGGAAAGAAAGAAAGAAGGAAACAGAAAGAAACAAGGAAACAGAAAGAAAGAAAGAACGAAAGAAAGAAAGAAAGAAAGAAAGAAAGAAGTGTTCAATATTTACTGTTGGTACCTCATAAATAATGGATTATCCCGTTTTGATCACACGGAAAGTGGGGTAAAGAGACTATTTGCTTTCAGTCAATAAACGAAAGAAAGAAAGAAGGAAAGAAAGAAACAAGGGAAAAGAAAGAAAGAAAGAAAGAAATACAGAAAGAAATAAAAAAGAAGTGTTCAATATCTACTGTTGGTACCTCAAAAATAATGGATTATTCTGTTTTGATCACACGGAAAGTGGAGTAAAGGCACTACTTGGTTTCAGTCAATAAATGAAAGAAGAAAAAAAGGAAAGAAAGAAAGAAAGAAAGAAAGAGGAAAGGAGGTAAGTAGGAAAGAAAGAAAAGAAGAAATAGTGAGAAAAGAAAGAAATACAGAAAGAAAAAAGACGGGAAGATAGAATTGTTTAATGTCTACTGTCTGTAGCACATAGATTTTGATCGCATAGAAAGTGGACAGAGACACTACTAGACGAAAGAAAGAAAGAAATAAAAAAGAGAGAAAGAAAGCTAGGAGAGTTTATCGGCTGTTTCAATGAAACAGAAAACGGTGTCAAATCTTTTCATTTGTACCCCCTTCTTAAAATAACGACCAACATTTATATTTATGATTTTTATTGAAATATTTTGTAGAAATTGTTAAGCCCAAATTATTAACGATATGGCCATGGAATTTCTAACGATAGGTTATCGTCGTAGGACTCGCCATGAGTTTATTCAATTATTAACTTAACAATTAAAATCTCTCAGAAAATTAAAATAAAAAAACGGGTCGGTAAATTTTCGTCGTAAGTCCCGACGCTTTTCCCCTTCAAATTTATCCAAAATAGCATTATCTCTGTGCAATTGTATATGCTAAACTCAAATCAACTGTTAGTTATTGAAGAAACTTACCCTTTTTTTTTATCTAAATGTCCATAAAAAAACGAACTATATCTTGCACTTTTTCTCTCCCGAAACTCTCACGAAGTCATGTACTTAACTGCAGAATGACGTACTGCGTAATGCGACGAATTTTGGCAAATTTTTGCTCGATTTTTCTTCATTTACTGATACTTCCGGCGATGTACTTCCAGTAATAAAAGTAATGCGCTATTGTATTTCTACGCTTGTTACTTTCATAACAGAAAGTACATCGTCGGAAGTTTCAGTAAAGGAAGAAATCCACCAAAATTCGACAAAAAATTGCTGCCTACGTAGAACGTCATTCTGCAGTTGATTACATGACTTCGTGAGAGTTACGGGAGAGAAAAAGTGCGAGATATAGTTCGTTTTTGTATGGACTTTCAAATCAAAAAAGGTAAGTTTCTTCAATAACTAATTGTTGATTTGAGTTCAGCATATACATTTGCACAGAAATAATGCTATTTTGGATAAATTTAAAGGGAGAAAAGCCGTCGGCACCTAAAACGAACATTTACCAACGGGTCTTTCTAGCATTAATAAAAAGTAATTGCTTATTTGCAATACGAAATTTCGGATAGGGAAAAAAGCTCGCAGAAGTTTTTGATAAACGTGATGTGTTTTTCTATACGTCGCATCCCTTTAGAACATGGTCGATCATGGTCCTTTCACAACTTCCAATTTCGTAAGGCCTGGAGCAGTTTTTCTCCTTTTGCTAAGGCACTAAACTTCACCGTCTATTCATAGAAACTTGTCAGGTAAGTGGCTCACTGCCTTCTTTTATCTCTCTTGCCCTCAATAGACCACGTTAAGACCACGATTTCAGTTGTTGTTTATTTCCAACTAGTAGTATAGCCTGGCGAGGCTCGGGTGTAATGAAAGCTTTAAAACTAATTCATGGTGCTGGAGCTCAGACTCTTTGGACGTTGGCACGAAAGACTAAAAAGCAATAGTTGTTTCCAGTTAAAGCGAAACTGTAGACTGAAAGAAAAATGAATGAATGTAAGTCAAAATTTGATTTCCTGCTATCTATATCAGATAAGTTTTTTTCGTCGTAAACTGAATTTTGAAGGCTAAATAAGTCCTCTGAGTAAATGGTATTACAGCTTTGACTAAGAACTACAATTATACCTACTTAGAGCCAAATCCGAAGCAAAAACTAAAATAAAAGGGCTGAAAAAAATACAAACATACAGGCAGATAAACAGACACACACACACAAACATCTTGCCTTCTATATATATATATATATATATATATATATATATATACAATCGATTTTCAGCACTATTTTAAGAACTACAACCTTGAAACTTCTGAATATCGTTTCTTATTTCTTTATCTATGAGTGTATCAAATTTGATTAAAATCGGACCTCTCCTTCTATAACCCGATTTTTTCGATTATCGATTTTCGATATTTATCGGCGGGGGGGTACCTCGACACAAAACCTAGCTAAGAACACTTGCAGACGCTTATAGTACAACTGTGTAAATTTTCAAGAAAATCGGTTCGGCCGTTTCGGAGTCTATAGGTAACGGACACACACACACACACACACACACACACACACACACACACAGAGAAACACACATACACACACAGACAAAGTTCCATCTATAAATAAGTTTAGATTTAGATTCTAAGGGGAAGTGTTTTTCTGTCGTCATTTTCTTTAAAGTGTGTGGTGCAGTGGATATCGGCTCGGAACGAGAAATCGTAGAGCCGATTTTGAATTCCACTTGAATTCGTTATATTCACTTACACGCAAATAAACTTCAGAAAGGTATTAATCCATTGCTTCTTCCTCCAGCTGTGGGTTAAATATATAGACAGATTGGTTCTATTGCCTTGGTTGGCAACCAATCTACAGCAGAAAGTAATGAAGACCTACTGCACGAAAATCTTTTGCCTACTCAATCATGTCTTTTTTTTTAGATATGATCGCCTAAGTGTGTATCACGTATGGCACTTAACTGAATTGTTTAGTCGCTCCGTGCATGTAATTCTTAGTATGCTTCTGTAGAACCACATTTGTTTTGCTACCCGTTTTCTGCTTATCTCTAGAGAGAATTTCTAGCATTCATTGCCCTTTAAGAGGATTGCTACGTGTTATCTATCCTCTTAAAGGGCAGTGAATGCTGGAAAATTTCTCTACAGATGAGGAGAAAGCGGGTGACAAAACAAATGTGGTTAACATGTTGTAATCCAGCACACTCAGTTTCTGATAATGTTTTTCTGTTATCCAGCACCTTGCTTATCTTTTGAAAAGCTTCTGTCGCTAGTCCAATGCGTGTTCGAATTTCCACGTTGCATTTTCCATTCAGTGTTTAAACACTTCCCAGATATTTATTCCATAGCCTTGGCTGGAAGCAGTCTACTGCAGAAAGTAACGGTCATCTACTGCGGAAAAATCTTCTGCCTAGTCAGTCATGTTTTTTTCGAGACATAATCGCTCAAGTGTGTATCCCGTATGGCACTTAAATGACTGATCTGAATAAGAGGATTGAATAATTGAACAGCTTTGTTCCTATAGCCTTGGTTGGCCACTAGTCTAAGTTGGTAGTTTTTTATTACTAATATTGTAAATAAAACAATGAAACAAGAGATTAGTGAACAAAAGATTTAATCACATAAGGGACACGGATTAATAATAAAATAAATGTGTAGTTCAGTGCGGCAATGCGTACGTCTCACTTTGCGACCACTGTTTTTCTGAGCTAACGTTAATAGTCAATTTATGTTCAATGATTAGTGTAGAGAAAGTTGTTAACCTTTTCAGGCATCATACTTGTAACTCATATATTGGGAATTTATCTCTGGCTGTTGACCATAATTTCTGCCTTACTGCAGTTGATAGTCCCTTTATCTCGCTTTCTTCTGCCATCACTATAATCTTTTCCATTCCTTAACACCTTCCTTTCCAGATATTTAAACTTCTGTCCCTGCTTGATGTTTATATTTTCAATTCGTAACTAGAATCTCTTACTTTTTCTCTTGCTGATGACCAGACAGTCTGTCTTCTTCAGTTGATAGTCCTTTTTTCTCGTTTTCTTTTACAATTCGCTGCTGTGAAAGTCGGTTCTCTGTGCAGGGCCCGGAAGTTCTTTCCGTCTGAATCTATCCTGCACATATATAAATCTACCCTCAGCCCGTGTATTGAATACTGCTGTCACATGTGGTCGGGTGCCCCTGCTATTCTTCTCGGGATTCTTGACAAAATACAACGGAGAATTTGTAATGTGATCGATACCCACCTGGCTGACCAGCTGCAGTCACTCTCTCACCGGTGTGATGTGGCTTCCCTGTGCCTCTTCTATAAATACTTTCACGGCTTATGCTCCGATGAACTTAGATCACTGGTGCCCCCTAGGTACGAATTTGCACGAGATACTAGATTAGCAACTAGGTCCCACTCTTTTATAGTGAAACCGATAAAATGTAACCGCAATTTCTACTCCAACAGCTTCTTTTCTCGCACTTCCCGCCTGTGGAATTCCCTTCCGCATACTTGCTTCCCCGACAGCTACAATCTCCAGGAGTTTAAATGTAAAGTCAATAGACACCTCCTAACACAATAACTCGCACCCATTCTCTCAAACACTCTTCCTATGTACCTCCTTACTCGTCTATCACTTTCCTTCTAATATTTCCTATATCTAGTCGCTCTCTCAGCACCTTCCCCTATATAAAACCCCATGCGCTATAGTGGCAGTGGAATGCCTTGCTTGGGGTGAAATGATTAAAAAACAAAAACAATCACTACAATCTTATACGTTTCTTAGCACATTTCTTCGCATATATTTGAAGTTTTGCCTCTGCTTGATGTTTATATCTTTAATTTGTAACTCGCGTCTGGGATTTTTTTCTCTTCCTTATGAACATCCATTTATGCCTTTTTCAGTTGATAGTCTGGTTTTTTTTTATTTGTTCTATTACATTGTCTGTGGGGTTTTGTATTTTCTTGGCAAAAAAGCAAACTTTTCAGAATCCAGGGGGACATTAGAGAAATAAGGTTTGATGTTTGTTCATTCTAAGGAGTCCAAAAAATCGTAAGTTATCATGTCTCGGTATTAATCCGTCTCTTCCTTCCAGTTATGGGTTAAATAGCAGGGCAGATTGAGTTCTATAGCCTTGGTCGGCAACCAGTCTACTACAGAAAGCAATGGCAACCTACTGTGGGATAATCTTCTGCCCAGTCAGTCATGTCTCTTTCGAGACATGATCGCCCAAGCGTGTATCACGCATGGCACTTAACTGACTGACTGACTATATGCTATCGGATGTCCGTTGTGGTCCAGTGGATATCGATTCGGAACGAGAAATCGGAGAGCCAAGTTCGAATTCCAGTTGCAATCATATACGCGCAAATACACTTGAGAAAGGTATTAATCCGTCTCTTCCCTCCAGATAAGGGTTAAATAACATGACAGATTGGGTTCTATAGCCTTGGTTGGCAACCAGTCTACCACAGAAAGCAATAACACAAATATATTATTAGTGTTTTCAAAAAGTAAATATGTTTTAACAGATAAGTTATTGAAAAACAAATGCAAATTAAATTTATGTAAGAAATATACTCGTGTATAGGTCGACAAAATGTGTATTGCGACCCGTGAATTTTTTGCATGAATTTTAACACTCAGCCAGTTACATACACACCTGAGCGAATATTTTCCCGCAGTAGGTTATCATTACATTCTGCGGTAGACTGGTTGCCAACCAAGGCTATAGAACCCAAGCTGCCTTGCTATTCAATCCTCATATCCAGATCACTCACTTAAGTACCGCACGTTATACACGCTTCGGCGATCATGTCTCGAAAAAGTCGTCACTGACTAGACAGAAGATTTTCCTGAAGTCAGTTGTCATTACTTTCTGCACTAGACTGTTTGCCAACCAAGTCTATAGAAACGAAGCTGTTCAGCTATTCAATCCTCTTATTCAGATCGGTCATTTAACTGCCATACGGAAAACACACTTTGGTGATCATGTCTCTTTCGAGACATGATTGACTAAGCAGAAGATTTTCCCGCAGTAGTTTACCGTTAATTTCTGCAGTAGACTGGTTTCCACGCAAGGCTATGGAATCCAAGCTGACCAGTTATTTAATCTTCTTATCCAGTTCAGTTATTTAAGTGCCATACGTGATACATGCTTGGGCGATTATGTCTCGAAAGAGACATGACTAACTGGGCAAAAAATTTTCCCGCAGTAGGTTGCCATTACTTTCTGTAGTAGACTGGTTTTCAACCAAGTCTACAGAACCTAAGTTGTCCAGTAATTCACTCTGCTTATTCAGATTAGTTATTTAAGTGCCATTTGTGATACATACTTGGGCGATCATGTCTCGAAAGAGACATGACTGACTGGGTAGAAGATTTTCCCGCAGTAGGTTGCTATTAGACTGGTTGACATCCAAGGCTATAGAACCAAATCAGTCGTGCTATTTAACCCATAAATAAAGGACGAAGCGAATAATTAATACCTTTCCCAAGTAGATTTGCATAGTAAGGCAATACAGCGAATTCAACTAGAATTTGAACACGGCTCTTCGATTTCTTGTTCCGAGCTGATATCCACTGCACCAAAACGAACATCCCTATTTGCACGTTAGAAGATTTAATGAACCCGATACTCAATTCGTTACACCAACCGCATAACCAACCTTCTGTTATAGCTTCCCGACAGGAATTACGTATTTCAGCGCGATGAATAGTTTCATCCAAACGAAGTACAACCACGCTTATATGGTCGAAATCTGTGTTTAGCGTCAATTCATCATTTCCTTTATTGAAGTGGTCGTATTTTATCGTTATGAATTATTATTTATCCAAGAAAGGCAGAGCCAAGGTTAAATGGCACGAAGGTGTGTCTGGAATTAATCTATCATTTCTTCAGTCTTATGTGTTATCCAGTAGAACGCACTTAATATCATTTAAGTTTGTCAGATATCTTTTAGTATTTAACGATCATTTTGTTCATAAGTAACTTTCCGTTCATATCTTGCTTTCTAACTCTCTCTATCTATTTCAGTCTTTGTTCGTA
>JBBBDQ010000642.1:4187500-4282500 GCA_037127315.1 Ascarosepion bandense | reverse complement strand
ATATCTATCTATCTATCTATCTATCTATCTATCTATCTATCTATCTATCTCAGTCTTTTCATATCTATCTATCTATCTATCTATCTATCTATCTATCTAGTCTTTTATTTCATTTCTTTTATTTCTATCTATCTATCTATCTATCTATCTATCTATCTATCTATCTATCTATCTATCTAAATCTGCCGTAGTTCTTGTGAAATGAAGGCTTTGTGCTTCCAGATCGATCGACAGTTAGATATCTATCTAGAAATATAAAGAAAGTTATGCAGTACAATTGATGGGATTCAAAGAAATTTTTTACCCGATGTTTAACCTTCAATATGCATTTATATATGGGTAGGACATAAATATATATGGGTAGGGCATAAATATATATGGGTAGGGCCTAAATATATATGGGTCGGGCCTAAATATATATGGGTAGGGCATAAATATATATGGGTCGGGCCTAAATATATATGGGTCGGTCATAAATATATATGGGTAGGACATAAATATATATGGGTAGGGCATAAATATATATGGGTCGGGCCTAAATATATATGGGTAGGGCCTAAATATATATGGGTAGGGCATAAATATATATGGGTAGGGCATAAATATATATGGGTAGGGCATAAATATATATGGGATAAATATATATGGGTAGGGCCTAAATATATATGGGTCAGGGCATAAATATATATGGGTCAGGGCCTAAATAAATATATAAATGGGTATAGGGCCTAAATATATATGGGTAGGGCCATAAATATATATGGGTAGGGCCTAAATATATATGGGTAGGGCCTAAATATATATGGGTAGGGCATAAATATATATGGGTCGGGCATAAATATATATGGGTAGGGCATAAATATATATGGGTCGGGCATAAATATATATGGGTAGGGCCTAAATATATATAGGTAGGGCATAAATATATATGGGTCGGGCATAAATATATATGGGTAGGGCCTAAATATATATGGGTAGGGCATAAATATATATGGGTCGGGCATAAGTATATATGGGTCGGGCCTAAATATATATGGGTCGGGCCTAAATATATATGGGTCGGGCATAAATATATATGGGTAGGGCATAAATATATATGGGTCGGGCATAAGTATATATGGGTCGGGCTTAGATTAAGAATATAGATTAATATGAAAGAATATTACTTGTGCCAATGAAATGTTCAAGTACATTGAAGAAGAAAGAAAGAGGATTATGAAATGAAAGAAAATGTGACATATGTAAAAAAAAGGAATGAATTATGAGAAAAAAATGAATACAGAATAGAAAAAAAGACGAAATAATGTAAGGAAAAAATGTCTGAAGATGAAATAGAAAAAGACACTTAAAAAAAAAGGCAATAAATAAAATGAATATTAAGTTTACTAACAAGATATTTTCAGGGTAGCTAGTTTTAAAATGGCGCATTTAGTACTTAAAGTCTGTGATCTGAGACTATTAATCTGTTAAATGCGACTTTTCGCTTTCGGTTCTTCTTCTTCTTCTTTTCTTTGTGCCCTATCCTTTCAGGACGTAGGCGATCATGGCTTTCCACGTCTCCCTATCTCTGGTGACTCTTAGCACGCCTTCTCTTGTTTCCCCACCCAAACCCTGTTCTGCTATTCACTAACTCAAGCCCATAAAACTAGAATATAAATGTACAGAAACTAGCATGGCTACAAAATGAGGGATCCGTTCATATATTGATCATAATATAGAATGGATCCCCCACTTTATATCCACGTTATAATTTCTTATAAACTGTTGGCATATATCTTCTTCTATGTACCCTGTTTCTTTCAGGACGTAGGCGATCATGGCTTTCCACGTCTCACTATCTCTGGTGACTCTTAGCACGCCTTCTCTTGTTACCCCACCCAAACCCTGTTCTGCTATTCACTAACTCAAGCCCATAAAACCAGAATATAAATGTATAGAAACTAGCAAGGCCACAAAATGAGGGATCCGTTCATATATTGATTATAATATAGATTTGATCCCCCACTTTATATCCCCGTTATAATTTCTTATAAACTGTTGGCATATATCTTCTTCTATGTGCCCTATCCTTTCAGGACGTAGGCGATCATGGCTTTCCACGTCTCCCTATCTCTGGTGACTCTTAGCACGCCTTCTCTTGTTACCCCACCCAAACCCTGTTCTGCTATTCACTAACTCAAGCCCATAAAACTAGAATATAAATGTATAGAAACTAGCAAGGCCACAAAATGAGGGATCCGTTCATATATTGATTATAATATAGATTTGATCCCCCACTTTATATCCCCGTTATAATTTCTTATAAACTGTTGGCATATATCTTCTTCTATGTGCCCTATCCTTTCAGGACGTAGGCGATCATGGCTTTCCACGTCTCCCTATCTCTGGTGACTCTTAGCACACCTTCTCTTGTTACCCCACCCAAACCCTGTTCTGTTATTCACTAGCTCAAGCCCATGAAACTAGAATATAAATGTATAGAAACTAGCATGGCCACAAAATGAAGGATCAGTTCATATATTGATTATAATATAGATTTGATCCCCCACTTTATATCCACATTATAGTTTCTTATAAACAGTTGGCATATATCTTCTTCTATGTGCCCTGTCATTTCAGGACGTAGGCGATCATGGCTTTCCACGTCTCCCTATCCCTGTTGGCTCTTAGCACGTCTTCTCCTGTTACACCACCCAAACCCCGTTCTGCCATCCACCTGCTCAAACCCTTCAAATAAGTTATCCGCTGCTTTACCCCGTTTCTTTGACTATCTATTTAGCCTGTTAGTATCAGTTTATTCAAGCCCTCCTTCCACTTTGCATGTCCCAGGAACTTTAGCTGTCTCTTCCCGATGCTCGATATTAATTCCTGTTTTGTTTCCATCCTCTCTAAAACCTTATCATTGCTCACATGTTCGATCCATGATATTCGCTGAATTCTTCCAAAACGAAGCTGCTGTCAACCACCACAGACAACCGCACCTCCCTCCCATTAGCATGGAACAGGCTTGCCTCCCAGAGAGTAAATCACTACGCCTGCTTGGCCTGACACTCTCAGCGGACCTCAAGTGGAATGACTACGTCGAATCCATTGCTAAATCCGCAGCTATGAAAGTCGGCTCTCTGTGCAGGGCCCGGAAATTCTTTCCGCCTGAATCTATCCTGCAATTATATAAATCCACCATCCGCCCGTGTATTGAGTACTGCTGCCACATCTGGTCGGGTGCCCCTTCTATTCTCCTCGGGGTTCTTGACAAAATACAGCGAAGAATCTGTAATGTGATTGATACCGACTTGGCTGACCGCCTGCAGTATCTTTCTCACTGGAGTGACGTGGCTTCCCTGTGCCTCTTCTATAAATACTATCATGGCTTCTGCTCTGACGAACTTAAATCACTGGTGCCCCCTAGATATGAATTTGCAGGAGATACTAGATTGGCAACTAGGTCCCACCATTTTACAGTGAAACTGATGAAATGTAACCGCAATTTCTACTCCAACAGCTTCTTTCCTCGCACTTCCCGCCTGTGGAATTCCCTACCGCATGCTTGCTTCCCCGACGGCTACAACCTCCAGGAGTTTAAATGTAAGGTCAATAGACACCTCCTAACACACTAACTCACTCCCACTCTTTCCAACTCTCTCCCTATGTACATCCTAAGTCGTCTATCACCCTCCTTCTGACATTTCCTATACCCAATCCCTCTATGTAACCCCCTGCGCTATAGTGGCAGTGGAATACCTTGCTTGTGGTGACACGATTAAAAAAAAAACACATTTCAGTTGCTTGAAGTTTTTCTTTCATCTTTGTTGATATTGTGCAGCATTCACTGCCATATTGAAGAACTGACATCACATAGCAATCCAGTACTCTCTTCTTTGTTTTTAGTGAATGTTTCCTGTCTCTTAATACTCTTCTAAGCTCCTGGAATGCATCCTTGTGCTTTTGGATCTCAGGAATATAAATGTATAGAAACTGCTGTGACCACAAAGTGAGGGGTCAGTTTATATAATGATTGTAATATGGAATTGATCCCCCACTTTATATCCGGTATCCTTCTGTAGAACCACATTTCAGTTGCTTCAAGTTTTTCCTTCATCTTTGATGATATTGTCCAGCATTCACTGCCATATTGAAGAACTGACATCACATAGCAATCCAATACTCTCTTCTTTGTTTCTAGTGAAATTTTCTTGGCTGCTAATACTTTACTCAGCTTCTGGAACGCGTCCTTCGCCATGCCAATTTGCCTTCGGATCTTTGTGTCGTACTTTCCGTCTTCTGTTAGAAGACTTCCCAAGTATTTAAACTTTTGTACCTGCTTGATTTTAGTATCCCTAACCTGCATTTGACATTTTAAGCTGCTTCTTTTGCTGATGACCATGCATTCGGTTTTCTTGCAGTTTAATTATTATTCTTTATTGTCGCTCTCTTCAGCTACCTTCTGTAGGAGGTCTTGTAGTTTTCTTTTCTGTGTCTGCTATCAGCACTGTATCATCTGTGTACCTTATGTTATTCAAATTGTGGCCTCCGTTGATAAATCCTAGCAAAACATCTAAGGTCCTCAGAATAGTCTCGCTGTACAAGTTGAATAGATCAGGTGAAACGACACATCCTTGTCTTACGCCTCTTTCTATCTTTGTATATCTGCTGAATTCGTTTCCTGTCCGTATGCAGTCTGTTCGCCGCCAGTAGAGGTTTTGCATTACTCTTATGTCTTTCCTAAATATGCCGAGGCTGCTGAGCATCTCTATCAATTCTTTGTGGCGTATTTTTTTAATGTCTTTTCAAAATCGATAAAACAAGGATAAAAATTTCTAAAAGAAAACAAAAAACTATCGTCTATAAAACACAAAGTGCTTTTAAAATGTTTAGCAGATAGACATAAAAGAAATGTTACATTTGTCCAAGTCTCTATCACAGATTATTTAAACTAAATGTTACGTTAATTTGTCCAGCTGTTACCACAAAATATTATTATAAAATTTATTCCCCTCTTTACGAAAAATTATTTAACATAAATTGTTACATTTTGTCCTCACTTATCACAAATTATGTCACCTATTACATTAATTCAGTAATTTATCACAAATTATTTAACCAAAATATTATATTTGTTCAAATCTTTATCACATATTATATCACATTAATAAAACATTCAACATTTTATCAGTAATTATTAAACCTAAATTTTACAAACATTTTAGAATATTACTACACTATTTATAGCTGATTCTCTTAATTTTTAAGCTGATTCGCCTAAGTTTTTTAAAAATAAATATTGCCTCGAGAATCTGTATTTTGCTTTAGTTGTTTTCATGCTTTAACACGTGCATGACCATGACATTACAATATATAAAAAAATTCCATTTTGGATCATTTTTACGTTCTAATGAACGCTAAGCAATTTGTCAATCGTTATGTTTGAAGCAAGAAGAAAACCTACAGTAGTTTTTAGCAACATAGATTGAGGTTATTTTTTGTTACCACAACTCACAACCCTGAAGTGGATCTCAGAAGGAGATTGAAAGTAGTTGGGAAGATAGAGAAATTAATAATAAAATTAATTAATAATATATATATATATATATATATATATATATATATATAGCCGTATATATAGATAGCCGTATATATAATATATATATATATATATATATATATATATATATATATATATATATATATATATATATATATATATATATATATACACACGGCTATATCGTGTTGAATACACCGGTTCTCGTCCGATCACTGAAGTTGAGCAACATCAAGCCTAGTCAGTACTTAGATGGGTGACCATTTGGGAATAACAGGTGCTGTACACATAAGGACCAAGAATGGTCTAACGGTCCTCAAGGTGTGGAGGTTGGCCGTAGAGCTAACAACCTTGCCCCATAAAAAACAGTTTGTTACTGAAACAGTAACAAAAAAGTTGCTGCCTTACACAGCATTGGGTTTAACGGATGATGATGATTACTATATATATATATAGTGTATCGAGGCAGCAGATAATTTTCTAAACACATACTGTTAAATATAAGAGACAATGAATGTCTATTATGTTTAATCATGAGCCGTTCTAAACATAGTATTTGGACTTTAATTACAGTTGAAAATAAAGACAAATTTCTCGAACATTTAGGTAATCTTTTATTAAGTTAGTTCTAAGGTTTCGGCTCACATGAGCCATCTTCAGAGAGGTTATAAGGACGGTAACATAAAAACATCCACCATCAGCGACGGTTCTATCTTGTGTTGACATAAAACTTTGCTAAGCAACGGCAATAAACAATATTTCTCAGAAAAACATAACCATGTAGGTAATATCAGACAGATTTTAGTCAACAATACAATAATCCTCACTCATGCACACAGTAAAAAGAACCTTCAGATATTGGAGGCCATGTACATTAAATCCAAACAACCCACACCAATTAAAATAACGCTTAAATCTGGTCGTAGCACATTACATTGCATTCAAATATATGGTTCTGTTATCATTTCGAGCTCTCACGCGGTGTGACGTCATAGAACCACATTACAAATTTGCGAACTGCGTTTGCTATTTTTGGTAACTGTTGCCGTTGCTTATCGAAGTTTTATGTCAACACAAGATAAAATCGTCGTTGATGGTGGATGCTTTTGTGATAACGTCCTTATAACCTCTCTGAAGATGGCTTATGTGAGCCGAGAGCTTAGAACTAACTTAATAAAAGATTATCTAAATGTCTCTTATATTTAACAGTATATGTTAAGAATATATATATATATATATATATATATATATATATATATATATATATATATGTGTGTGTGTGTGTGTGTGTGTGTGTGTGTGTGTGTATCCTTCCTTTCACGCTCATGATGAGAGAGACAATAGCGAATTAGCATCTGCTCAGTTCATTCATTTTGCTCCCAGTTATTAAAATTTATTACCAGCTCTGAAATCTTTTGTCACGTGTTTGCTCTTACTAGCGACATATTTTATTTTTTGCAATAATTATGTCAGAAGAATCCTCTCTATTACAATAAAGAGCATTATATATATATATATATATATATATATATATATATATATATATATATATATCGTAGAACCGCATTACAAATTTACGAACTGCGTTTGCTATTTTTGGTAACTGTTATCGTTGCATAGAAAAGCATTATGTCGACACTAGATAAAATTGTCGTTGATGGTGGATGTTTTAATGTAAACGTCCTTGTAACCTCTATGAATATGACTCATGTGAGCCGAAAGTTTAGAACCAACTTAATAAAAAAATTATCCCAATGTTGGAGAATTTTTGTCTTTATTTTCATCTGAAATTAAAGCGAAAATACGATGTTTAGAACGGCTCATGTTTAAACGTAATCGACATTCATTGTCTCTTATATTTAGCAGTATATGTTTAGAATATATATATATATATATATATATATATGTGTGTGTGTGTGTGTGTGTGTGTGTGTGTGTGTGTGTGTGTGTGTGTGGGTGGGTGGGTGTGGTTGGGTGCATGCGATAGGTAAATGACTGGGGATATGCAAGTTTTTGACATCTGCTTCATAAAAATGGAAACGTTGCAAGTTTCACATCTCTTCATTTGTTCAATGTTTCATAAAATATTGATCAGTATTGCTATTTATGACTGTTATTACAATATTTTTGTTAATGTTGAGATCAAATATTTCACGATAGGGAATTTATATGAATATTTTATTATCATTAAACTGGCCATGAGCTTACTCTGTCATTAACTCAAGTATTAAGGCTCATCAAAAATTAAAATCGGAAGACCCTGAAATTTTCCCGTGTCTTTCCAGTAAATATAATTTTATTAATTATTACATAATTTATGTAAAATTTCAGTTTTCTTGTCGGTTGTAGTAATTTAAATAGTTGCCTCGTAATTTAAATAGTTGCCTAGTAATTTAAATAGTTTCCTAACAAAGAAAATACGTGAAGTTAGACGCAAAATAAAAATAGTACAATTTATTTTTCGCAGTGACTGGACGACATGACAGATATCTGCCAAGTGAATTTTTTTTTACCCAGAAAAAATTCTCATTCAACTACTTTTCATATCCTAATTAGATAACTAGTTGTTTACATGACTGTATATATATATATGTATATATATATGAATGAATATAATGTATAATATAATGAAAATGTCTTTACACCAGGTACCACTTATTTATAACCATATTAAAAATTTCCAGCAAGAACTTAGTTACTTAATAAAAAAAAGACGGCTATAATCTATTATTGGTAATGTATGACGAACGTATTGATAACAATTTTCCTTATAAAGTGTCCTGATTAACTTATACGCCAAAATGAATGCGAAAATTCCTGTTGAGCGACTCAGTAAATTAATTGCCATACGTGATACACACTTACAAATGTGCGTTGTGGTGCGGTTGAGATCAGGTTGGAAAGTGAAATCGGAAAGCCGTGTTCGAATTCCAGTTGAATTCGTTGCGTTCATTTACGCGCAAATATCCTTGGGGAAAGTATTAATCCGTCTCGTCCCTCCAGCTATGGGTTAAATAACTGGAAAGATTGGGTTCCATAGCCTTGGTTGACGACCAGTCTACCACGGAAAGTAATGGCAACTTATTGTAGAAAAATCTTCTGTCCAGTCAGTCATGTCTTTTTCGAGAAATGATCGCCCAAGCGTGTATCATCTATGGTGCTTAACTGACTCACCCATACACGCTTGGGGAATCTTTCTAAACAGAACTGAAAATACTAAAAGTTTTCTTGTAGTAGGTTGCCATTACTTTTGCGGTAGACTGGTTGCCAACTAAGGCTACAGAACCTAATCTGTCCTGCTATTTAACCCATATCCGGAAGAAGAAGAGATGGATTTATACCTTTCCCCAGGACATTTGTGCGTAAATGAATGAATGTCTTCTCATTCCTAGCTGATATTTATTACACTACATGGCACATCTTGAACGTTGACCGACTATTGGGCATTAATCTCAATCCAGACTTAAGTACAGCTAATACATACGCTCTATCGATAAAAAAGCAGGGAATATGATCCCAGTCTTGCTCCAGTGAGCACCTGCCTGCTTGTGCAATCCTCTAACTTTACAAGAGCCAGATCAGGTCTAAAATGGAGTACTGTTTTCAGATATTATCTTACAAATATTTGTGTTATTCGGCAGGATTCAAACCTGCTACTCCTATCAACATAGGGGAAGCCAATCAATTGATCTGGTGTGTCTTAGACCGATCGACTACGAATGATTCTACAGTCTAATCGAAGTCAAATCAAGCCTTATATAACACAATTTTCGATTCTACGTAAATAATCATCTCTGCTCTGAAATGTATCGTAATGTCAACAAATGTAAACATAGAATGTTACGGAAAATCCCGAAGATTAACGGAATGGTTTTAACAACCGACATATTTAATTTATTTGTTTATTTTAATTTAATTTAATTTTATTTCTAAGACGCACAAGATCAATTTTTGGCTTCCCCTATGTTGATAGGGGTCGCAGGTTCAAATCCGGCCGAATGACATTCATTTTTGTAACAAAATTTATCGTAAATAATCAGGCCGGTAGAAATAAATATATAAATATACAGTCTGATTAAAAACAGAATATCTACTCAAATATGGGTACAGATTAAAAATAATGTTCAAACAAAAAAATAATAATAATAATAAAAATAATGGTCAAACAAAAAAACACGTCGATTGTTAAAACCATTTCATTAATCTTCGAGATATATCTATGGGTGAGTATTAGAAGGTTATCACTATAACTTTAGCATAATAAAGGATGGTAAAGAAGGTGTTGGTTATTACCTATTTATTATTCATTAATATTTCGAGAGCAGAATTTCATATTCGGAATGGTGGGAGAGCTTGACTTCACGTCCGTTCGCTATATGAGTGCTGTATGGCCTTCTAATAATACACAATAATTCAAGCAACTTTTAAAACTTTAAGATATATATATATATATATACATATATATATATATAGTCATCCGAAGACAGATCTGTTTTGCTGCATCACAGCTCATCAGTATGGTTAGACTCCGATCGCTTTTAACCCAGGATTGAACCCCGACGGAATTGGCGTCAGTCGGCGATTCTACCTCTCAGCTATGGGCACCCGGTAGAAGAAGGCAAACTTTTAGTGTATCATGTATCATACGCCAGTAGCCAGAGTGCTCTAATTCACTATATATATATATATATATATATACTAAATGTGTCACAGCCGGTAGCGATAGTGCAGAGAATCTCAAACCACTTATAAAATTAATCTTAAATAAACTCTGACAACCAAATTCAGCCTAAAAGATGGACTACTGGCGCTTCGGAAGCAGCTGCATCTGGTACATGACAGTAGTCAAGAAAAAACTAATTTTGAACTTCTATATTGCGGACATTTTCGAACACAGAAAAAGCTATGAAAATTAATCGATACAGAAAACCTGGAATGGACCCCAGAAGTGGTTGACTGTAAGTCCAAATAAACTCCCAGTCACTCTTGCAGCAAAGCCGGAACTAAATGTAATGCCGTCTACTTTTTTAGCTCTTGTTGTCCAGACAGCGCACTATCTCCATATATTATTGCCTAGGTCTGCGGCCTGGTGTGGTCATTCCACTCTCACTGCCAAACGACTACATTTCGAACAAACAGGCCGCTACATTTATTTCGCGAGATAAACAGTGCCTACTAATTGTTTTAACTGTGTCGTTCTTTTGTGTGTGTCTATAATCAAAATCAAAGAAGACAGAACGCAATAAATCCTTTGCGATTAATGTGCTACAGCGATACGTATTTTCTTCTTTTTTCTCGTTCACACACTTGGTGATGGTTCATTCATATCAAAATTTGGTTGGTTGGTTGCGTTGTTTTTACGGCATATCAACACCTCGGAGGGTCATTTATTGCCAACTAAATTTTATTTATTTATTGCTGGTAATACCTTTTTCTTTTCAAGAATTTATTGTTATTTTTATATAAGTTTTGTGTCTAGTAATACTTTTTTCTTTTTCGAGTATCAAGATTCATTGGGATTTGTTTTTAAGGGCAGGGTCCCCAAGTCCTACCTTGTCATTTAACCCATAACTGGAGGGAAGGGACGGATTAAAACTTTTCCCAAAGGTACCAGTGCTTAAGTTAATGCAAAGTTTTCAACTGGAATTCGAACTAGGCTCACCGATTTTTCTTTCTGAGCCGATATTCACTGCACCACAACTGCACCAAAACGCATATCCGTCACTAACCGCTTACAGCACCTGGTATTCACAAGCGGCCACCCATCTAAGTACTGACCAGGCTCAACGTTGCTTAATTTCGGTGATCGCGAGAACCGGTGTATTCAACGTGATATGCCGTAAGCCTTCATATCAAAAGATTTGACAGAATTAGAATTTGGGGTATTTTATACATCAACAACAGCCACTTTTGCGAAATACTATGTACTTTCAAAGAAAAAAAAGGCCAAAACATCTTCTTCTTCTATGTTCTCTGTTCTTTCAAGACGTAGGCGATCATGGTTCTCCACGTCTCCCTATCCCTGGTGTTTCTTAGTATGTTTTCTCCTGTTAAACCTCGGAACCCCCGTTCCGTTATTCACCTGATCAGACCCTTCAAATAAGATATCCGGTGCCTTCTTCTGTCTCTTTTTCCTTCTAACTGGCCTGTGAGCATCAGGTTCTCCAAGCCTTCCTTCCGCGTTGCATGTTCCAGTAAATATGTGAAGTTAGACGCAAAATAGAATTAATACAATTTGTTTTTCCCAGTGAAGAGACGATATTTCAGTGGTCTCTTCCTGATGCTCACTATTAATTTTCTTTTCATTGCCATTCTTTTCAGCACCTCATCGTTGCTCGCATACTCGGTCCACGATATTCGCAGCATTCTTCTGAAGAACCACATTTCCACTTCGTCAAGTTTTTTCCTCATTTTCGATTATATTGTCCAGCATTCACTGCCGTATTGAAGAATTGACATCACAGAGTAATCTAGCACTCACTTCTTTGTTTCTAGTGAGATGTTCCTTTGTCTTAGTAGTTTACTCAGCTTCTGGAAGGCCTCCTTTGCCATGCCAATTCGTCTTCGGATATCAGTGTCGCACTTTCTATCTCCTGTTAGAAGACTTCCTAGGTATTTAAATTTTTGTACTTGCTTGATTCTGGTATCCCCCACATTCTACTAGACATAAAATCCTATTTTTTCAGCAAGGTATGTTCAGAAAGAAAATTACTTCGGAAATATACTGAATATATATATATATATATATATATATATATATATATATATATGTATATATATATATATATATATTAAACCTGTTTCGTTAAAAACAAGTGACAAAGATTTTATAAATTTTTGATTCAATTTTTCTAGTATTCTTACATATTTCTCTTTTGCTGGAGACAAGGAATGTAAAAATGTTTCATAATTATTTACTTTCTAAGCGCTTTCAGCCACCTCACTGGCCATTCTCAAGGATGTTATATTTCTGATGTTGTTATTTTATCCTTATATTTTGACTGTAATGTAATTTATTTTGTGTTTTTTAAAAGGTGCGTTCTTTCACGTGACGCGCGCGACTGGACATCGCATTTGCGTTTTTCAATTTTTAAAAATCTTTCAAAACTCCATTTCGACTGTTTCATAATGTAAGGTTGATGGTAAGAGAAAATCAGTTGATATATAGTACCTCTTTTATAGCGAGGTGCTTTTGTTATTGTGATTTAAATAATATGTTTGTGTTTTCAACCAAAATCTTTCGTAGGGGTACTTGTAAATTGTGTTAACAAAAGTTGTTTTTATTGCACGTTGGTTGGATAGGTGTCATGTAAGCCATCACTCAAAGAAGTGGTAGTATGTCTAATAAAGATAGTTGATTAATGACAAGAAACACAGTCTTGTACTGGGCATTGAAAGTCCTGCATTACATTAGCCATCGTTAGTTTAGATTTGATGGGGGTATTTTGATTAGATATAACAAGGTTTGCAGTCTTCCATTTTCAATAATGCATGTTTTTGAGGAATTACAGCAGAAATATGGCGTTTAATAAATTTTTGTGTAGCAAATTTGTCCTGCTTAGAACTACTGTGCATTTTGGTTGTAGTAAAAGAAATTGATGATTTTTTGGCTATTTTTAATACTAGTATCGTGTATCTTTTGTAAGAATAATTTTATTTGTTTATCAATGACTAGTAGTATAGCCCGGCGTTGCTACGGGTGTAATGAAAGCTTTAAAACTAATCCATGGTCCTGGAGCTCAGACTATTTTGACGTTGGCACGAAAGACTAAAAAGCAATAGTTGTTTCCAATTAAAGCGAAACCGTAGACTGAAAGAAAAATGAATGGATGTAAGTCAAATTTTGATTACCTGGTATCGATATCAAATAAGTCTTTTTCGTCGTAAAATGATTTTGAAGGCTAAATAAGTCCTCTCAGTAAATGGTATCATGGCTGAGACTAAGAACTACAATTATATCTACTTAGAGCCAAACCAGAAGCAAAAACTAAAATAAAAGGTCTGAAAAATACAGACATACAGGCAGATAAACAGACACACACACAAACATCTTATCATATATATATATATATATATATATATATATATATATATTATCGATTTTCGGCACTTTTGTAAGAACTGCAACCTTGAAACTTCTGAATATCGTTTATTATGTCTTTGTCTATGAGTGTATCAAATTTGATTAAAATCGGACCACTCCTTCTATAACCCGATTTTTTCGATTATCGATTTTCGATATTTATCGGGGGTACCCCGATGCAAAATCTTGCTAAAAACACTCGCAGACGCTTATAGTACAGCTGTGTAAATTTTCAGGAAAATCGGTTCAGCCGTTTCGGAGTCGATAGGTAACGGACACGCCCACAATCACAAACACACACACACACACGCACATAGACAAAGTTCCATTTATAAATAAGTTTATATTATATATATATATATATATATATATATATATATATATATATAAAGAATTTAGTTTCCAAAATGACGTTTTCTGGTTTAAAATCAGCTTATTTCCACGCAGTTTAAAAATGTCCTTGATAAGATTATTTTGTCGGTATACTCATCAGTAACCAGAAGTTGCGACACAGAGATCCGAAGCCGAATTGGCATGACGAAGGAAGCATTCCTGAAAGTTGAGTAAAGTATTAAAAAAGAGGACAATTTCGCTAGAAACAAGGAAGAGAGTACTGGATTGCTACGTGCTGTCCGTCCTTCAATATGGCAGTGAATACTGGACAATACCATCAAAGATGAAGGAAAAACTTGAGGCAACTGAAATGTGGTTCTACAGAAGGATGCTGCGAATATCATGGATCGAGCATGTGAGCAATGATGAGGTCTTGGAAATGATGGAAACGAAAAGGAAATTAATACCGAGCATCAGGAAGAGACAGCTGAAGTTCCTGGGACACGGAATGAGGAAAGAGGGCTTGGAGAATCTGATACTAACAGGCCAGATTGAGGGAAAAAGAGACAGGGGAAAGCAACTGATAACATATTTGAAGGACCTAATCAGGTGGATGACGGAACGAGGATAGGGAAACGTTGAAAGCCACGATCGCCTACGACCTGAAGGGACAGGGCACATAAAAGAAGAAGATGGAAAAAAATTGGTAAGAAAAAAATAGTTGTTTCTTTATACTAGAACGAATTATAGGCCTTCATTTTTTTGTTAATTTTCATAAAAAAATTCGTCGGGATTTCCAGAAAATCGAACCTGAAATTCAAAAGAAATGTGAAAAAAAAAAAAATTAAATAAATTAAAAAAAAGGCCAAAACTTGTTTTAATGTAGACAATACAAAGCTTTATTCTATTTCAGAAAGACATTTTGTTACATTAAAATAATATGCGAGGCAAAAATACAATTATATATATATATATATATATATATATATATTTATATAATTTTTAAAATAATATATATATGCATATATGTATATGCTTATATATATATAATACATATTTCTTTTATACAGGTAAATTACAAAGTTTCTTCGTTTGCACAGTGAATGTGCTGTTGAATATATATATATATATATATATATGATAGGGATCAATATATAATATATGAGCTTATGAGATGGAGATGCGTGCATGTGTGAGTATGTATTTTTGGGATAAATATAAATGTCTGTCTGGTAAATATAGATGTGCGTGGAGCTGACATATATATATATATATATATATATATATATATATAGGTGTGTGTGTGTGTGTGCGTGGATTTATGCATATGTGTTTAATTTGTCGTAATATATATATATATATATATATATATATATATATATATATATACGAGGTTACTCGTCTCGGGGTTTTTGATGTTCAAGTGCTTAGCTTGTTTCTTTTTTTATTACCATTTTTTCCCCTCCATGTTTGTACTCGGTGGGTTTTTCGAGACGAGTTCTACGACAAATTTTCAGTTATATATATATATATATATATATATATATATATATAATGTGAGGACGAATTTTCTATTTTTTTCAATTCTACGTGTATATGAAATTTATGTCTCTCGCTCATGTGTAGCCCAGCCGCGTGCTTCACCTGAGAGCTTTAAAGTACTCACCTTTTCAAAAAAGAAAAAAACACAAAAATTACATTACAATCAATGATGATAACGTAATAACAACATAAAAAAATTTCTTGAAAATGGCCAGTTAAATGGCTGATATTTATTGTTATTTATGTAGCAAGGTAGATATTTGTTCACATTTCTACATTTTTTCATTTTTTTTCTTTTTTTAATATTTTTCTTTGATTTTTAAAAATAATTATTGTTAACTTCTCTTCTTGGCATAATTCACAGCTTTTGCTAATGTGCAGTAGTGCTCTTTTCACTATTTCTCATTTAAGTTTTGGAGGTAACGTTATTTTCTTTCTGGTTACATATGTATTTTGATAATGTTGTGCTGCTTTTGTATTTTTCTGTGTTGGATGATATTTTGTGATTATTGTATCTTTCTTCGAATTATGTTTCTGTAGCGTCTAAATAAATATTTCCTTTGTGTTGGCTTTATTTGTCACGGTAGGTTTGTATATTATGTTGTTGGTTCGGTATTTATTATTAAGTGGACAATTGTCTTTCGGCAGTTACATTTGTTCGTAGTATGTTGTTGTTATTGGTCTAATTGAAGATTTACTTGTGTTTGTTTATTATTTCTTTTATGTTTCTCTGCAGCTATAATGATTTGGCCAGTGTTTTTGTTGAGAATTTTTGATAGTTTGTTCCGTTTCGGAAAGTTTTTTTTTGTATTATGTTGAAAAATATTTTTCTATTTTTGTATATTGTTGTTGTGGGATGGGTTGAACCAGATTAGTTTCTTTTTCTTTTTTCTTGCTTGGTTTATCTTCGTTTGTGTATTCCAGTATATTTGAGTATCCGCTGTCCCTTAATGCTGACTAGTGTGCTTCTTTGTTTTAATTGAATATTTTTATGTTGCTGGAGTTTGTTGATAGCATTTGTTTATAGATATCTTTGAATACATTGGGAGAGTGATTAGAATTTTTGTCGATATGTATGTAATTGTTGTTTTCTTTTCTGTATGATTTTATACGAGTTGTTGTTTATGTCTAAGAAGTTTACTATTTTTAGAATTTTTATGTGAATTGTGAATCCTGGTGTGTTGAAAATTTTTATAACTTGTTTTCTTATATTTTTCATAGTTGTACTGTTGCACTTTCTGAGAATTATTTAATTTTTCTGTTGATAATTTTTGTTAGTTTGTTGATGAGGTATATGACTATGATTTTGCATCAAGCAGTGCGGTCGTAGCTTCCCATTGATACGTCAAAATTATAGACATTTTTGGTATTCTTTTTGTTGATGCTGGGATTTTGTAGCCATATTTTGTTTTTATGACATATTATGGACTTTCTGAGGTGTTTGATAATGTTTAGGTTTTCTCTTGGTATCTTTATATATTGTATCGTCAAGTTAAGCGTATTATTTAGTGTTAGTTGATGAAAAAATAAAAATATTTTATGTCTTTTGTATGAATAAGTATTCCTTTTTGTTGGTAATATTGTTTAAACAATTTATGTTTCTTTCTCAACTGCAACAAAAAAAGATACACCAACCATCAAACAGAAACAAAGCCAACAAAAACCAATATACACAATAAAGCAAACACCCAACCATGTCCTCAATAATCTTTAAACGGTCAAACATCAGAACACAGTAAGAAAAAGTTCAAAGCAATAAAAGAGGTCAATGCAAAAAATAGGTCAACTAAATAGCAAGAACATATCAACGAGAAAAGCAATTAAGCAGACACTCACTGATGCAATAAAAACAATCAAAAGCAATTAAAAGCAATAAAAAGCATTAAAAAGAAAATAAAGAAAAGGGAAACAAAACAATCGCAAATATGACCCCACCAAGACTATTAAATCACACGCAGTTTTATATAAGTAAAAAAACAAAAAAACAAGACACAACAAAACTCCAACAGCGATGACTAAAGACATCAGAACATTAACTTCACAAAATTTCGAAGTCGGCATGAACCTGCTTAGTTAAAGTGACAAATTCTTTGCATTTAACACACAGACACGCATGCACACACACACACACACACACACACGCACATATATATATATATATATATATATATTTATGTATATGTGTGTGTGTGAAATGTGCATGTAGATAAATATATATATATATGTATTTTGTTATGTATATTATATTATTTATATATTAAATCTGTCTCTAAAATTTTCAACATGTCCATTAACCACCCCTCTCCTCTCCTACTTTCCTCCTATTGTTCAAATTCTAACTTCCAACTTCCATCTCTGATTTCCCATATTCTACCCCACATAACTCGCAAATATAAGGTAAAGTATTTTCCATCTCCCTTCACACTACCTGAGACATTGTCCTTTCAATGGCGAAACAAAATGTACACTTTGTAGTAGATTATAATTTGTACATGTTCTAAACTATATATATATATATATATATATAAAAATAAATATAAATAAAAAAAAATATATATATTAGTCCCCCACATACAAGCCCGTTTCGCTGCATCACAGCCCACCAGTATGGCTAGACGCATCCACTTGCTTTTGGACGGGATCGAAACTTGACCGATTTGGTGTCAGTCAGAGTCGCTACTCCCTAAGCCATCGACGCATGGAACCAGAGAAAGGAAATTTTAACGTGTTGTATATAAGCAGTGTATACACACGCCAGTCACCGAGAGAATATATATATATGATCGGATAAAGATCAAATAGGAAAGGTTCATCAATCTAACATTTTTTTTTTTTTAATCATATCACCCTGAGCAAGGCGGTAACGCCACTGATGTGCCGGGAGCTACGTAAGAGTGAAAAGATTAGAAGAGAGAAATCCGGAAACCACATCCTAAACAGGGAACAAGGGATGAGCCTCTACACCTGTTCAATAGATGTGGGTGGAGTGTGAACCGGGCGATAGTTTAGTCTATCTACTCCAATTATGTTTCACTTTTATTAAAGCTTCATCAGAGAATGTGATGTGTAGAAAACTACTGATATTTTTCTCCATATCTCATTTCCTGATTTGGGGACTTCGACTTTGATTAGCAATCTTGTCTCCATTGAATAAGTATTGAGTTCGATTCTCACTGAGGGCACCTTACCTTCTGCCTTGTTCGGTATTTAGGTTACGCTTCGAAAATCATCATATCTTAAGATGATTTTATAAATGTGAGCCATATTAGATTGATAAAAAAATGTGTCACGCGTTTTCTTGCCTTAGGACTTTACTAGACTGAAGTAATGCCTTTGATGTAAATATATATATATATATATATATATATATATATATATATATATATATGCGTAATCATGTTGAGTTGTCTGTTAAATGGTATATGAGTTCATTATGGGTCATTTCATTCTGAAATTAAATTGTCTTGTGAGCTTGAATATCATAAAAAGTATTATGTGTTATTCTGCTTTCACAGTTGAATACATGGCAGTTACTTATCTTTGTGTTTATGCATGTTTGTGTTGATATAATGGCTAGATGCGGTGATGTGTTGTTGAAGTTATATTTTGTTATATTTAAAAAATTGTAGGATATTATATGACATTATCATTAGAAGTTTTTTTTATGCTTTCATGGTATTTTTTGTAATGTTTCGGTGTTCACTATTTGCCCATAGCCGGGATCCTAACAGGTTCTACCATCCGGGGACAGGGTGGATCTTGGAACAACAGCAATTAACACGTTGTTCAGCGCTTCTTAGTACTTCCAACCCCAGATCAGAAGCCTGGCTGCTGGATGTTTTCACAAGCATAACCCAGGACTACGATGGGGAATATAATTATATGTTCAACATTTCGTCTCTGTGAACAATTATAACCAACGTTTGCGGTTTTATATTTCCCTTCTCAGATTCCTACACAACCGTACATTTAATTCGATGAAGTTTCAAATGACAAACGGGACTTATAAAAAAATTCATGTTTATCACTAATTTTTTTAACAACTTCCTATTATAAATAAAAAAAAATATCTGCCATTTTCTCCCAGTGTACATTTATGGAGTTCTTACTTTAAGGGCTGCTTAGTTCTTAGTAATTCTTAATTCTTAGTAATTAGCAGTATTCAATGCTTAGTAGTGCATTGAATAGTGCTGCCATATCTGGTCGGCTGCCCCTGCTATTCTCCTCGGGCTTCTCGATAAAGTTCAGAGGAGGGTATGTAATGTGATAGATACCGACTTGGCAGACCGCCTGCAGTCTCTCTCCCACCGGCGCGACGTGGCTTCCCTGTGTCTCTTCTATAAATACTTTCACGGCTTCTGCTCCGATGAACTTAGATCACTGGTGCCCCCTAAATACGAATTTGCACGAGATACTAGATTAACAACTAGATCCCACCCTTTTACAGTGAAACCGATAAAATGCAACCGCAACTTCTACTCCAACAGTTTCTTTCCTCGCACTTCCCGACTGTGGAATTCTCTTCCACACGATTGCTTCCCCGACGGCTACAATCTCCAGGAGTTTAAATGTAAGGTCAATAGACACCTCCTAACACACTAACCTGCTCCCATTCTTTCAAACACTCTTCCCATCTGCCCAGCCTTCATCCTCGGTATCATCTTACTCATCTGTCACCTTCCTCCTGACATCCCCTATGTCTAACCACTCCTTCTCTTTACCTTCCCCTATGTAGCCGCATGCGCAATTGTGGCAGTAGAATGCCTTGCTTGGGGTGAGATGATTAAAAAAAAAGTTCTATTAATATTAGAAATCTCTACCAGAAGTGAATTTAAGTGACGCGATTCTGGTAGACAATATTTTCGTTGAAATAGTTAGGCACCTAGATCTTTGCCCCGTTGTTACGTGTGGCATTGAGTACTTTTTTGAAACGCATGTCGACTACAGGGTGCCCAGTTAAAAAAAAATAAAAAAATCGGCTAATTCATTCTTTAGAAAAAATACACTAACTCTAATTGAGCCATCTCAGTGGCTATCTAGAAGCCCAGATATGAACGTTACTAACCTACGTTCAGGTTTGTATATTTACGTTTAATATAACCTACTTTTTTATCTCAATATCTGTTTTGGTTGTTCATTATTTTGTTCAGTTCCTCGCCCGGAATCCACAACACACACACACACCCACCCACACACACATATATATATATATATATATATATATATATATATATATATATATATATATATATATATATATTCATTGTTTAATTACTTAGTTTTTGGACATAATAAAATTAGACCAGTGCACATTTGGATTTAAACTGTAAACGGAAAAATCAGTTATTGCAAATCGCCTGAAGACACCACTCATGGGAGAAACCTAGGTCGAGTAATAACTCGTTTACAAATGGAATATATATATATATTTTTTTTTTATAGAGATAAAAAAAAGTAGGTTATATTAAACGTAATATACAAACCTGAACGCAGGTTAGTAAATCCAGAAAGTGATTTTATTAAGTGTGGGTTGTTTGGATTTAAATCACTTTTAAATCTGGTCATAACACATTACATTGCATTTGAATACATGGTTCTGTTGTCATCACGCGGTGTGACGTCATAGAACCGCATTGCAAATTTGTGAACTCCGTTTATTATTTTTGGTAACTATTGCCGTTGCCTAGCAGAGTTTTATGTCAACACAAAATAAAATCGTCGCTGATGGTGGATGTTATTGTGTTACCGTTTTAATAACATTCTATATCTATTTGTTCCATCTCTAGTTGGTATAAAGTGCTCAATGGATAAATCCAGAGCCTATAATAATAATAATAATAATAATAACAATAATAATAACTATGATTATTAAACCGACTCTGCGTGTATTCTAATCTCAAAATTTTATAGAAGGGAATTTCTAAGACTACGAATGACCAGCAGAATCTAAATCCGTTATTGCCCTCGGCTATAAAGCTTTGGGCAAAGAGGGGGAAAAAAAGAAAACTGCTTGGGACCGACAATACATACGGTTCCTCCCAGTAAAAAGAAAAAAAACCCTCAACGGAACAAACAACCAGAAAAGAAAAGTGCTCGATACACACAACCGAAAAGTATTTAACTAAAAGGCAGTAACGCAGAGCAAACACACTAACAAAATAGCAAGATCGCCAAGACCGACCGCGGTTTCGCACAACGGCTCGTCAGGGCACTATTTATTTTGTAAAATTTACAAAATTATGGCACAAGGCCTAAAAGGGGAGGGGGAGAGGTTGGTTCTCACTTAACTATCCTATACCTAGCTAAACACTATCACGACCCATTCACTCGTTACAATTTGCACAGTCACCAAAAGAACCCATCCATCTACTCCCAATCCTTCGTACACCACAATGCCAGAAACTTACAAGGGACACCTAAAAAGTGGGGAAATTAACCCGTGACAATAAAAATGTATTTATATACAATCTAATATATACAATATAATGTAAAATATTTAATGAAAATGAAATGATGGGAGGGGGATGAACCCAAAAATAAACTAAAAATACAACAAATTTTGAACTAAAATAATAATCAATGTTAGTAAGAACCGACCATCCCAGAAAAAAGAGTGGCCGCTGTATTCCGCCCAATGGCGAAATCAAGAAGCACACTCGCTAAGGGAGTGGGGAGGGGGGTAAAAAATTAGCGGAAAGGGACAATAAAAGGCTGAACCAGCCGAGATAAAAAGAGACCAAAACAAACTGGGGAGGTTGGGAATCTCGGCATGGATTATAACAAAAGAGAAAGCCGGGTACAGGCTAGGAACACATTCATTCACTTTAACTAGGTACACAAGAGAGAACTAGCTTAACCAGGGGAGGGTTCCAGAGGAATCCACCCCGATGTAACCAGCAGATCTAAAAGAGAAAATCAAGATTAGCCCCGTTCAAACGAACCAGGCTCGCCACATTTACCCACCTTTTGCTAAAGTCTGTCGAAGTCAAACGTTTCCAATCAGTTCTAATCTTTATTTTGAGCTGATGCTCAAAATAACAGATCAGATCCTGATGTGAAAGACGCTGACCTCGCAAGACTTCCTCCAATCGCGTCGTCCAAATCACCATTCGAGCCGTGGCTAGCAGCGACAGAAACACCATACGCTTCATCCCAGAGAACGGGGGCGACACATTATCACAGGCGAATGCACGATCAATGAGCACAAGCTCTCGCGGCTCGATACGAGCAGTCAACTCGCCGACCCGGTCCCATAGAGGGCGAACCCGCGAACAATGGTAGAAGGCGTGCGAAGCCGTTTCTTCCAAGCCAAGGTTGCAGCGTTCACAATCTGGCAAATCCGCCAGGCCCCATATGAAGGCCATGTCATTGAGAGGCAAGCGATTCCGAGCTAATCGCCAGGTGAGCGAAAACTCAGAGTTGTTGAGATAATCACTCCCTGGCGCCCAAGACCAGAACGAGCGAAACTCGTCCTCCGACAAGCGCAGCACATCACGTAGTGAATCCTTTGCGACGCCCTCCACTAACCCACGATAGAAGACTCTCCTAGGCCGTGAAAGGTCACTGGACCGTGGAATGGCCCGCAGGGCCGCCAGACATTCGAGGAGAAAACTCGATCGCTCTCGAGGCTTACGGCACCGCCTCAAGATGGGGGGAGTGATAGTAAGTCTAGGGAACATGTCCCTCACTATCCCCCTAAGCAATGAGTCTTCGGAAATCGCTCGCCTGAGAAAAACCAACCTCGACGCAACCTTATGGCCCATCAGGTATGGCATTCCCAGGCCCCCATGACACGGACGTTGGTAACAGACACGTTTGTCGACATAGTGTTTGCGTCCTCTCCATAAAATGGAGAATAGCAAACGCTCGATCGCCTTCTTATGCCGTTTACAAAGTGGAAGTACTGACAACTGGTAAAGGATGATGGGAAAGACGTATGTAGCACACGCCTCAGCCATACCCTTTAAGGACAACCTCCTTCGGCGCCAAATCTTGGCCGACGCGCCTACCTTTGCCAGTACTTCAGACCAATTTTTCTCCAACTGTAGGTCGGGCCCGAACCACACTCCAAGAATGCAGACCGGGCCGTCCGTCCAGTCGAAGGGCCCCGGGAGGGTCAGACCCTTCCAGGCGCCTAACCGCAAGCCGGACGACTTGTTGCGGTTAATCTTGGCCCCTGTCACCTGTTCGTACCGTTCAAGCGCCTTCTGTACCACCTCGATGTCCCTGCGGGAGGACACGAAAGTAGTGACGTCATCGGCGTACGCGGAAACCCTGGCTCGAGCACCACCAGGGACAGCGATTCCACGTAGGGCCGGACTGCACGCCCTGTCCCTTAGCCGGCGAAGGAGGGGCTCCAACGCCAAAGCATAAAGTAGGGGCGACAGTGGACAACCCTGTCGGACCGACCTAGACAGCGCCAGAACGCCCGACAACTTTCCGTTCACCTGTACCACAGCCGTCGGGGATTGATACAGGAGGCTAATCCAGCGGCGGAAGTTGGTTTCGAATCCAGCTGCCTGCAGGACAGCCGCCAGATACCGATGGTCAACCCTATCAAATGCCTTGGACTGATCTAAATGGATCAGCGCGGCTTCGTCGTCGTCTTTTATCCCCTCTATGATCGTGCGTATCAGATGCAGGTTGCTCTGAATTGTTCGGCCCTTCACAGCACAAGTCTGCTCAGGTCCCAACAGAGACTCGGCAACTAATTGCAAACGATTTTGCAAGATCTTGGCCAAAATCTTTAACTCTGTGTTTAGCAGAGTTATGGGCCGGTAACCCTCTAGCTCCCTCCCCACACCCTTGCCTTTTCTCAACAGCGTGATCACACCCCTGGTGAACCGTTTGGGGATGGACCCCTGCCGGAACCAGTTGTTGAACACGACAGTCAAAATCGGGACAAAGATGTGCGACAGCCTCAAGTACAATTCATAGGGCAAACCATCGAGACCCGGCGATTTGCCACTGCCGACCTTCTTCAGCGCCGCGTAGACTTCGCCCTCCGTAATCTCTCCCTCGCAGCTAGCTGCATCAGCCGGCAAAAGCCGGGGGAAGTCAGCCAAATAGCTGCGAAACTCCTCATCACGGAGACCGGGCTCCTTGGTAAACAGGATCTCGAAATGCCGCCGAAACGCCTCGCACATGTCGTCAGTCGACCGCAGAGTGTGTCCCTCCGGGTTGCGAACCTCTCGAATGTACCGGTCGCCTCCGCGGCGAATTTCTTCCTTGCGCAGTTCTGCGCCCATATTCACAGCTTCGGAAGACATCTTGCTTAACTTATGTCTAACTACCTGGCCCATGTAACGATCGCTATTCGACCGGTCCACGGCCTCCTTAGCTATGGCTATCTCTAGGGGATCCCCACCAGCCACCGCCCGGGAGTAGTTAGCTCTAAGTGTCTTCACCTTGTCAGCCTTATCTAGTTTGAGCCGAATGCTGAACTGAGTGGTGAAAGACCTAATACTATCCTTCAGGTTATCCCACCACTTATTCCCGATGACTCCCCCAGTTAACGCCCGCTGCACTAAGTTAATTAGCTGGCGCCGGAAGTCCCGCCTGTCCAGTAAGGACACGTTGAACTTCCAGTAACCAGCCATTCTAACCCTATTTTCTAAATTTACCCGGGCACAAACGAGTTTGTGGTCCGAGTAACCTAGCCAGTGGAACGTGGGACAATCTAAGAAATCTAGTTCGGCTTCACGAACTAACATTCTATCAAGGTAGCTAGCCACCTTGGTAGAAGGCCAACTATTAGCCCACGTCCACATTCTCCCGCCCTTGTGATCGGCCCGGTATCTATCGACTAGACCGAAGTCCTCGATAAGATCGACCAAGCTACGATCACGTTCCTTCCCTCTAGCTCCCCGCCCTCTATCCAACTTGGGGTTCAGGATGGCATTCCAGTCCCCCACTAAGACGAGTCGCTTGGAATCCACCAGGAAGGGCCCCAACCGCCGAAAAAACGAGACGCGCTCCTCCTGGTCGTTGGGCGCATAAACCGCAACCAGCCGAAACGCATTGCTTTTCACTGCAATATCGGCCACGATCAGCCGGCCCTCGGCACCGACATGGACAAGATCCACCTTCGCGTCCAGGGTACGCTTGACCAGCAAAGACACTCCTCTGGCCAGCCGGTTCCCATATGCTGAATAGACGACAAAGTCGTTAGACAGCACACAAGCATCGACCTTGCAAACAAAGTGAGTCTCTTGGATCGCGGCGACATCCACGCCGAAGGACAAGAGGTCCCGAAGCAGGCGGGCCGCCTTACTCCGATCCCTAAGGCCCTTCACGTTCATACTGGCTAACTTAATTGACATCGTTTAGACCTGAAAAGAGAAAGCAGAAAATTACTTCTGGTCACATACAGAGCGAAAATCTATGGGAGTAGGGACCCCGACGGATTGTCCAAGGTTTCCTGTACCAATATCGGACGTAATTCGTCCGTCTTGGACAATGCCGCCGACGTCCGTAGGGAAGGTTAGCTTTACAGCCCTATATAAAGATGGGTGGAGGATGACGGGGACCCTCCCAGCGCAAAAATGAGATAGCCTCTGAAGATATTTTGTGCCCGTTTGGGCCATTTTTATATCTGGGAAAGCCTCAACGGCCCCCTGCACAAATTCCCAGGCTTTTGTTTTACTTCCCCCGGTATTTCTGATCAACGTCAGTACCCCGGGGGCGCCTGGGAAATTGGCAGGGTCCTCGATGGACTTTCCCTCTACAGATTTTAGTTTGAATAAAGGCCTTAGGAGGGCCTTCTTCTGAGAAGAAAGGTCCCTCTCTAAGGCCTGTCTGTCTATTTTGCAAACATCTACGTTTGCGAAAATGTTCTTCTTCTTTTTTCCCTTTTTCGGGGAGGATTTGTCTGGGTTCGGGGAGGGATGGTTAATTTTAAGGGGTGAGGTTGGAGTTTCTGATTGGGGAGAGGGTGTAGGAGGTGTGGGGGAAGGAGAAGTTATTTTTCTTATCGGGGAGGTGGACTTACTCCTCCCCTCAAGAGACACAGTTCTGGTGGGTGATGTAGGGGCGGATTGGGTTCTGGTAATTTCCTTTACCCTCTCCTCTCTGCCTCGTTCATATACTTCCTTTTTCCCCTTTTTTTGGGACACCTCCTCATCCTCCTCCCGTCCTCTCTTCAACGATGAGGAACGGGGGGGGAGGCATTTCCTCCTCCATTTCTTGTGGTTGTTGTTGTTGTTCTTGTTGTTGTTGTTGTTCTTTGCGTTGCTGTTGTTGTTGTTCTTTGTGTTGTTCTTGTTGTTCCTTGCGTTGTTGTTGTTGCTGCTGCTGCTTTACCTCTTTGCGAGGCTTCTTCTTTTCTGGGGACGGAGATTTTTCATGTTGTGGAGGAGGGGAAGCAACTTTCTTCCCCCTCCTAACCACCTCCGTCCATTCACTGCTTTTGGGTTCTGATTTTTCCGGAGACACTGTTGTTTTCGACACCGGCGGTGTTTCCGGTGTCACCGGTGTTTTTTCCGGTTGCCTTGCCGGACACATTTTGAATGTGTGTCCGGCCAGACCACACGCCCAGCAGTGCGGCTTCCTTCCCTCTACGACAACAAAAAGTTTCCTTTTATTGCACAGCAGAACATCGGGGACTTTTAAACGGTTCGTGTTGTCCATGACCATGCTGATGTTGACATCCTCCGTGGCCACACCGGCCTTACTATTTATCCTTGCGACCACCTCCACCGCTCCAAATTGAGCAAAAAATGCTCCAACGTGGTCACAAGCTACCTCGACCGGCACACCATGAATCGTTATCTTTGTCCTTCGAGTACCCAGATACTCCGTCTGCATCCGGATACCCCTGGCCTCCAAGGTATTACCGGCCAAATTCCTTGCCTCCGTCTCCGAGCTCAATAACACATCCCACATAGCACGGGACCTTCTTGCCAGGACACAGGGTACAATATTTAAGGCTTTCAAGGCCTCCTCCATATTCTCCCTGCCGACACTGATGAACGTTCTTGTTTTGACATCGGATGTCAGCAGGGAGATCGTTCTAGGTGCGATCACATTCACCACCTCCGGGATCACTTTCAACTCGTTCTCGGAAATATAATCCTTATACTTCTCTTGCATTTGCCGGTAGTACTCGGCATCCTTCTTAACTGGTGCCTTCACCCATGCTGTCGGTGGGGGAGCCACCGTAGGCACAGCGTCAGAAGTTGAGGGCTGGGGAGACAAAGCCATAGCTTGACTTGCCCCCCCTCACAAACAAAAAAAACGTTCAAAAAAGTACACGAGCGACGAAGACAAACAAAACAATATAACAAAAACAGACGTACTCACTGGTAACACAGAGTTCAAAATAATCCAACAGTAACTCTTGCAAAAATCACAGAGTCAATGCCAACGGCTCGTCAGGGCACTATTTATTTTGTAAAATTTACAAAATTATGGCACAAGGCCTAAAAGGGGAGGGGGAGAGGTTGGTTCTCACTTAACTATCCTATACCTAGCTAAACACTATCACGACCCATTCACTCGTTACAATTTGCACAGTCACCAAAAGAACCCATCCATCTACTCCCAATCCTTCGTACACCACAATGCCAGAAACTTACAAGGGACACCTAAAAAGTGGGGAAATTAACCCGTGACAATAAAAATGTATTTATGTACAATATAATATATACAATATAATGTAAAATATTTAATGAAAATGAAATGATGGGAGGGGGATGAACCCAAAAATAAACTAAAAATACAACAAATTTTGAACTAAAATAATAATCAATGTTAGTAAGAACCGACCATCCCAGAAAAAAGAGTGGCCGCTGTATTCCGCCCAATGGCGAAATCAAGAAGCACACTCGCTAAGGGAGTGGGGAGGGGGGTAAAAAATTAGCGGAAAGGGACAATAAAACGCTGAACCAGCCGAGATAAAAAGAGACCAAAACAAACTGGGGAGGTTGGGAATCTCGGCATGGATTATAACAAAAGAGAAAGCCGGGTACAGGCTAGGAACACATTCATTCACTTTAACTAGGTACACAAGAGAGAACTAGCTTAACCAGGGGAGGGTTCCAGAGGAATCCACCCCGATGTAACCAGCAGATCTAAAAGAGAAAATCAAGATTAGCCCCGTTCAAACGAACCAGGCTCGCCACATTTACCCACCTTTTGCTAAAATCTGTCGAAGTCAAACGTTTCCAATCAGTTCTAATCTTTATTTTGAGCTGATGCTCAAAATAACAGATCAGATCCTGATGTGAAAGACGCTGACCTCGCAAGACTTCCTCCAATCGCGTCGTCCAAATCACCATTCGAGCCGTGGCTAGCAGCGACAGAAACACCATACGCTTCATCCCAGAGAACGGGGGCGACACATTATCACAGGCGAATGCACGATCAATGAGCACAAGCTCTCGCGGCTCGATACGAGCAGTCAACTCGCCGACCCGGTCCCATAGAGGGCGAACCCGCGAACAATGGTAGAAGGCGTGCGAAGCCGTTTCTTCCAAGCCAAGGTTGCAGCGTTCACAATCTGGCAAATCCGCCAGGCCCCATATGAAGGCCATGTCATTGAGAGGCAAGCGATTCCGAGCTAATCGCCAGGTGAGCGAAAACTCAGAGTTGTTGAGATAATCACTCCCTGGCGCCCAAGACCAGAACGAGCGAAACTCGTCCTCCGACAAGCGCAGCACATCACGTAGTGAATCCTTTGCGACGCCCTCCACTAACCCACGATAGAAGACTCTCCTAGGCCGTGAAAGGTCACTGGACCGTGGAATGGCCCGCAGGGCCGCCAGACATTCGAGGAGAAAACTCGATCGCTCTCGAGGCTTACGGCACCGCCTCAAGATGGGGGGAGTGATAGTAAGTCTAGGGAACATGTCCCTCACTATCCCCCTAAGCAATGAGTCTTCGGAAATCGCTCGCCTGAGAAAAACCAACCTCGACGCAACCTTATGGCCCATCAGGTATGGCATTCCCAGGCCCCCATGACACGGACGTTGGTAACAGACACGTTTGTCGACATAGTGTTTGCGTCCTCTCCATAAAATGGAGAATAGCAAACGCTCGATCGCCTTCTTATGCCGTTTACAAAGTGGAAGTACTGACAACTGGTAAAGGATGATGGGAAAGACGTATGTAGCACACGCCTCAGCCATACCCTTTAAGGACAACCTCCTTCGGCGCCAAATCTTGGCCGACGCGCCTACCTTTGCCAGTACTTCAGACCAATTTTTCTCCAACTGTAGGTCGGGCCCGAACCACACTCCAAGAATGCAGACCGGGCCGTCCGTCCAGTCGAAGGGCCCCGGGAGGGTCAGACCCTTCCAGGCGCCTAACCGCAAGCCGGACGACTTGTTGCGGTTAATCTTGGCCCCTGTCACCTGTTCGTACCGTTCAAGCGCCTTCTGTACCACCTCGATGTCCCTGCGGGAGGACACGAAAGTAGTGACGTCATCGGCGTACGCGGAAACCCTGGCTCGAGCACCACCAGGGACAGCGATTCCACGTAGGGCCGGACTGCACGCCCTGTCCCTTAGCCGGCGAAGGAGGGGCTCCAACGCCAAAGCATAAAGTAGGGGCGACAGTGGACAACCCTGTCGGACCGACCTAGACAGCGCCAGAACGCCCGACAACTTTCCGTTCACCTGTACCACAGCCGTCGGGGATTGATACAGGAGGCTAATCCAGCGGCGGAAGTTGGTTTCGAATCCAGCTGCCTGCAGGACAGCCGCCAGATACCGATGGTCAACCCTATCAAATGCCTTGGACTGATCTAAATGGATCAGCGCGGCTTCGTCGTCGTCTTTTATCCCCTCTATGATCGTGCGTATCAGATGCAGGTTGCTCTGAATTGTTCGGCCCTTCACAGCACAAGTCTGCTCAGGTCCCAACAGAGACTCGGCAACTAATTGCAAACGATTTTGCAAGATCTTGGCCAAAATCTTTAACTCTGTGTTTAGCAGAGTTATGGGCCGGTAACCCTCTAGCTCCCTCCCCACACCCTTGCCTTTTCTCAACAGCGTGATCACACCCCTGGTGAACCGTTTGGGGATGGACCCCTGCCGGAACCAGTTGTTGAACACGACAGTCAAAATCGGGACAAAGATGTGCGACAGCCTCAAGTACAATTCATAGGGCAAACCATCGAGACCCGGCGATTTGCCACTGCCGACCTTCTTCAGCGCCGCGTAGACTTCGCCCTCCGTAATCTCTCCCTCGCAGCTAGCTGCATCAGCCGGCAAAAGCCGGGGGAAGTCAGCCAAATAGCTGCGAAACTCCTCATCACGGAGACCGGGCTCCTTGGTAAACAGGATCTCGAAATGCCGCCGAAACGCCTCGCACATGTCGTCAGTCGACCGCAGAGTGTGTCCCTCCGGGTTGCGAACCTCTCGAATGTACCGGTCGCCTCCGCGGCGAATTTCTTCCTTGCGCAGTTCTGCGCCCATATTCACAGCTTCGGAAGACATCTTGCTTAACTTATGTCTAACTACCTGGCCCATGTAACGATCGCTATTCGACCGGTCCACGGCCTCCTTAGCTATGGCTATCTCTAGGGGATCCCCACCAGCCACCGCCCGGGAGTAGTTAGCTCTAAGTGTCTTCACCTTGTCAGCCTTATCTAGTTTGAGCCGAATGCTGAACTGAGTGGTGAAAGACCTAATACTATCCTTAAGGTTATCCCACCACTTATTCCCGATGACTCCCCCAGTTAACGCCCGCTGCACTAAGTTAATTAGCTGGCGCCGGAAGTCCCGCCTGTCCAGTAAGGACACGTTGAACTTCCAGTAACCAGCCATTCTAACCCTATTTTCTAAATTTACCCGGGCACAAACGAGTTTGTGGTCCGAGTAACCTAGCCAGTGGAACGTGGGACAATCTAAGAAATCTAGTTCGGCTTCACGAACTAACATTCTATCAAGGTAGCTAGCCACCTTGGTAGAAGGCCAACTATTAGCCCACGTCCACATTCTCCCGCCCTTGTGATCGGCCCGGTATCTATCGACTAGACCGAAGTCCTCGATGAGATCGACCAAGCTACGATCACGTTCCTTCCCTCTAGCTCCCCGCCCTCTATCCAACTTGGGGTCCAGGATGGCATTCCAGTCCCCCACTAAGACGAGTCGCTTGGAATCCACCAGGAAGGGCTCCAACCGCCGAAAAAACGAGACGCGCTCCTCCTGGTCGTTGGGCGCATAAACCGCAACCAGACGAAACGCATTGCTTTTCACTGCAATATCGGCCACGATCAGCCGGCCCTCGGCACCGACATGGACAAGATCCACCTTCGCGTCCAGGGTACGCTTGACCAGCAAAGACACTCCTCTGGCCAGCCGGTTCCCATATGCTGAATAGACGACAAAGTCGTTAGACAGCACACAAGCATCGACCTTGCAAACAAAGTGAGTCTCTTGGATCGCGGCGACATCCACGCCGAAGGACAAGAGGTCCCGAAGCAGGCGGGCAGCCTTACTCCGATCCCTAAGGCCCTTCACGTTCATACTGGCTAACTTAATTGACATCATTTAGACCTGTAAAGAGAAAGCAGAAAATTACTTCTGGTCACATACGGAGCGAAAATCAATGGGAGTAGGGACCCCGACGGATTGTCCAAGGTTGCCTGTGCCAATATCGGACGTAATTCGTCCGTCCTGGACAATGCCGCCGACGTCCGTGGGAAAAGTAAGTTTTACAGCCCTGTATAAAGATGGGTGGAGGATGACGGGGACCCTCCCGGCACAAAAATGCGAAAGCCTTTGAAGATATTTTGTGCCCGTTTGGGCCATTTTTATGGTCGGGAAAGCCTCAACGGCCCCCTGCACAAATTCCCAGGCTTTTGTTTTACATCCCCCGGTGTTTCTGATCAAAGTCAGTACTCCGGGGGCGCCCGGGAAATTGGCAGGGTCCTCGATGGACTTTCCGTCAATATTTTTAAGTTTGAAAAGAGGCCTTAGGAGGGCCTTCTTCTGAGAAGAAAGGTCCCTCTCTAAGGCCTGTCTGTCCACTTTGCAGATATCCTTTGAAATAAAGACATTTTTTCTTTGTTTCTCGCCTTTTGGGGAGGATTTATCGGGATTCGGGGAGGGTTTCGGGGAGGGATGATAAGATTTCGGGGAGGAAGGTTCTGATTGGGAGGAGGGTGTGGGTGGTTTGGGGGAAGGAGAAGGTATATGCCTTATCGGGGATGCGGACTGACTCCTCCCCTCAACAAAAACAGTTCTATTTGGAGATGTAGGGGCGGATTGGGTCCTGGGAGCAACCGTGACTTGTTCTGCTCTTCCACGTGCGAAAAGTTCTTTTTTCCCCTTCTTTAGGGACACTTCCTCCTCCTCCTCCCGTCCTCTCTTCAAAGAAGAGGAGCGTGGAGGAGGCATTTCCGCCTCCATTTCTTGTTGTTTCGTCGGCTGCTCCCGCTGCTGCTGCTTTTGCTCTTGTAGCTGTTGTTGTTGTAGTCTCTGCGTTTCTCTTTGTTGCTGTTTTTGCCCCTGCTTCTCTTGTTGTTGCTGCTGTTGGTTAGCCTCTTTTCGTGGCTTCTTTTTTTCCGGGGATGGTGATTTCTCCTGTTGAGGAGGAGGGGAAGCAACTTTCTTCCCCCTCCTGACCACCTCCGTCCATTCACCGCTTTTTGGGTCCGTCTTTTTCTCCTGTGTGACTGGTGGTTTTGACACCGGCGGTGTTTCCGGTGCCATTTCCGGGTTTCTTTTAGGGCACATCTTGAACGTGTGACCAGCCACGCCACACGCCCAGCAATGCGGCTTCCTCCCCCTCCACCACCACAAACAATCTCCTTCCACTGTATGTAATAATATCCGGGACCTTCAGGAAATTTTCCCTGTCTAACACAATGCAAACATTAATATCCTCCGTGGCTATCTCCGCCTTGCTCCTCACACGTGCTACCTCCTCCACCGCTCCAAAAGTCGCAAAAAAGGCACCCACGTGATCACCGGACACCTCCACGGGCACACCATGTATGGTGACCTTGGTTCTTCTTGTACCCATGTATTCGGTCTGGAACCGAATACCCTTGGCTGTCATTACACTTCCAGCCAGATCCTTCGCCTCTCCTTCCGAGCTCAGAAGTATGTCCCACATCGCTCGGGACCTCCTTGCTAACACACAAGGGATAATATTAAGCACCTTTAATGCTTCTTCCATGTTCTCCCTACTGACAGCAATAAATTTTTTTGTTTTTTCATCTGCTGTCAGCAGGGAGATTGTCTTTTTTGCCATAACGTTGGCGACTTCCGGTATTGCTAACAGTTCATTGTCTTTGATATATTCTTTATATTTCTCCTGCATTTGCAGGTAATAATTTGGGTCTTTTTTCACTGGTGCCTTTACCCATACCGTCGGTGAGGGAGTCACCGCGGGCACGGCATCAGAAGTTGAGGGCTGGGGAGACAAAGCCATAGCTTGACTTGCCCCCCCTCACACAACAAAATTTTAACAAAAGTTCAAAAAGCGCCACGCGCGACGAAGACAAAACAAAGACAGCAAAAAAAACAGGTACTCACAATTAACTTCGGGCAACAAAAACACGTAAATCCAAAATTGCAATAAGTCAAGAAAAGACAAAAATGCGAGGCGCACTCTGTTTCGAACAACGGCTCGTCAGGGCACTATTTATTTGTAAAATTTACAAAATTATGGCACAAGGCCTAAAAGGGGAGGGGGAGAGGTTGGTTCTCACTTAACTATCCTATACCTAGCTAAACACTATCACGACCCATTCACTCGTTACAATTTGCACAGTCACCAAAAGAACCCATCCATCTACTCCCAATCCTTCGTACACCACAATGCCAGAAACTTACAAGGGACACCTAAAAAGTGGGGAAATTAACCCGTGACAATAAAAATGTATTTATATACAATATAATATATACAATATAATGTAAAATATTTAATGAAAAATGAAATGATGGGAGGGGGATGAACCCAAAAATAAACTAAAAATACAACAAATTTTGAACTAAAATAATAATCAATGTTAGTAAGAACCGACCATCCCAGAAAAAAGAGTGGCCGCTGTATTCCGCCCAATGGCGAAATCAAGAAGCACACTCGCTAAGGGAAGTGGGGAGGGGGTAAAAAATTAGCGGAAAGGGACAATAAAAGGCTGAACCAGCCGAGATAAAAAGAGACCAAAACAAACTGGGGAGGTTGGGAATCTCGGCATGGATTATAACAAAAGAGAAAGCCGGGTACAGGCTAGGAACACATTCATTCACTTTAACTAGGTACACAAGAGAGAACTAGCTTAACCAGGGGAGGGTTCCAGAGGAATCCACCCCGATGTAACCAGCAGATCTAAAAGAGAAAATCAAGATTAGCCCCGTTCAAACGAACCAGGCTCGCCACATTTACCCACCTTTTGCTAAAGTCTGTCGAAGTCAAACGTTTCCAATCAGTTCTAATCTTTATTTTGAGCTGATGCTCAAAATAACAGATCAGATCCTGATGTGAAAGACGCTGACCTCGCAAGACTTCCTCCAATCGCGTCGTCCAAATCACCATTCGAGCCGTGGCTAGCAGCGACAGAAACACCATACGCTTCATCCCAGAGAACGGGGGCGACACATTATCACAGGCGAATGCACGATCAATGAGCACAAGCTCTCGCGGCTCGATACGAGCAGTCAACTCGCCGACCCGGTCCCATAGAGGGCGAACCCGCGAACAATGGTAGAAGGCGTGCGAAGCCGTTTCTTCCAAGCCAAGGTTGCAGCGTTCACAATCTGGCAAATCCGCCAGGCCCCATATGAAGGCCATGTCATTGAGAGGCAAGCGATTCCGAGCTAATCGCCAGGTGAGCGAAAACTCAGAGTTGTTGAGATAATCACTCCCTGGCGCCCAAGACCAGAACGAGCGAAACTCGTCCTCCGACAAGCGCAGCACATCACGTAGTGAATCCTTTGCGACGCCCTCCACTAACCCACGATAGAAGACTCTCCTAGGCCGTGAAAGGTCACTGGACCGTGGAATGGCCCGCAGGGCCGCCAGACATTCGAGGAGAAAACTCGATCGCTCTCGAGGCTTACGGCACCGCCTCAAGATGGGGGGAGTGATAGTAAGTCTAGGGAACATGTCCCTCACTATCCCCCTAAGCAATGAGTCTTCGGAAATCGCTCGCCTGAGAAAAACCAACCTCGACGCAACCTTATGGCCCATCAGGTATGGCATTCCCAGGCCCCCATGACACGGACGTTGGTAACAGACACGTTTGTCGACATAGTGTTTGCGTCCTCTCCATAAAATGGAGAATAGCAAACGCTCGATCGCCTTCTTATGCCGTTTACAAAGTGGAAGTACTGACAACTGGTAAAGGATGATGGGAAAGACGTATGTAGCACACGCCTCAGCCATACCCTTTAAGGACAACCTCCTTCGGCGCCAAATCTTGGCCGACGCGCCTACCTTTGCCAGTACTTCAGACCAATTTTTCTCCAACTGTAGGTCCGGCCCGAACCACACTCCAAGAATGCAGACCGGGCCGTCCGTCCAGTCGAAGGGCCCCGGGAGGGTCAGACCCTTCCAGGCGCCTAACCGCAAGCCGGACGACTTGTTGCGGTTAATCTTGGCCCCTGTCACCTGTTCGTACCGTTCAAGCGCCTTCTGTACCACCTCGATGTCCCTGCGGGAGGACACGAAAGTAGTGACGTCATCGGCGTACGCGGAAACCCTGGCTCGAGCACCACCAGGGACAGCGATTCCACGTAGGGCCGGACTGCACGCCCTGTCCCTTAGCCGGCGAAGGAGGGGCTCCAACGCCAAAGCATAAAGTAGGGGCGACAGTGGACAACCCTGTCGGACCGACCTAGACAGCGCCAGAACGCCCGACAACTTTCCGTTCACCTGTACCACAGCCGTCGGGGATTGATACAGGAGGCTAATCCAGCGGCGGAAGTTGGTTTCGAATCCAGCTGCCTGCAGGACAGCCGCCAGATACCGATGGTCAACCCTATCAAATGCCTTGGACTGATCTAAATGGATCAGCGCGGCTTCGTCGTCGTCTTTTATCCCCTCTATGATCGTGCGTATCAGATGCAGGTTGCTCTGAATTGTTCGGCCCTTCACAGCACAAGTCTGCTCAGGTCCCAACAGAGACTCGGCAACTAATTGCAAACGATTTTGCAAGATCTTGGCCAAAATCTTTAACTCTGTGTTTAGCAGAGTTATGGGCCGGTAACCCTCTAGCTCCCTCCCCACACCCTTGCCTTTTCTCAACAGCGTGATCACACCCCTGGTGAACCGTTTGGGGATGGACCCCTGCCGGAACCAGTTGTTGAACACGACAGTCAAAATCGGGACAAAGATGTGCGACAGCCTCAAGTACAATTCATAGGGCAAACCATCGAGACCCGGCGATTTGCCACTGCCGACCTTCTTCAGCGCCGCGTAGACTTCGCCCTCCGTAATCTCTCCCTCGCAGCTAGCTGCATCAGCCGGCAAAAGCCGGGGGAAGTCAGCCAAATAGCTGCGAAACTCCTCATCACGGAGACCGGGCTCCTTGGTAAACAGGATCTCGAAATGCCGCCGAAACGCCTCGCACATGTCGTCAGTCGACCGCAGAGTGTGTCCCTCCGGGTTGCGAACCTCTCGAATGTACCGGTCGCCTCCGCGGCGAATTTCTTCCTTGCGCAGTTCTGCGCCCATATTCACAGCTTCGGAAGACATCTTGCTTAACTTATGTCTAACTACCTGGCCCATGTAACGATCGCTATTCGACCGGTCCACGGCCTCCTTAGCTATGGCTATCTCTAGGGGATCCCCACCAGCCACCGCCCGGGAGTAGTTAGCTCTAAGTGTCTTCACCTTGTCAGCCTTATCTAGTTTGAGCCGAATGCTGAACTGAGTGGTGAAAGACCTAATACTATCCTTAAGGTTATCCCACCACTTATTCCCGATGACTCCCCCAGTTAACGCCCGCTGCACTAAGTTAATTAGCTGGCGCCGGAAGTCCCGCCTGTCCAGTAAGGACACGTTGAACTTCCAGTAACCAGCCATTCTAACCCTATTTTCTAAATTTACCCGGGCACAAACGAGTTTGTGGTCCGAGTAACCTAGCCAGTGGAACGTGGGACAATCTAAGAAATCTAGTTCGGCTTCACGAACTAACATTCTATCAAGGTAGCTAGCCACCTTGGTAGAAGGCCAACTATTAGCCCACGTCCACATTCTCCCGCCCTTGTGATCGGCCCGGTATCTATCGACTAGACCGAAGTCCTCGATGAGATCGACCAAGCTACGATCACGTTCCTTCCCTCTAGCTCCCCGCCCTCTATCCAACTTGGGGTTCAGGATGGCATTCCAGTCCCCCACTAAGACGAGTCGCTTGGAATCCACCAGGAAGGGCTCCAACCGCCGAAAAAACGAGACGCGCTCCTCCTGGTCGTTGGGCGCATAAACCGCAACCAGACGAAACGCATTGCTTTTCACTGCAATATCGGCCACGATCAGCCGGCCCTCGGCACCGACATGGACAAGATCCACCTTCGCGTCCAGGGTACGCTTGACCAGCAAAGACACTCCTCTGGCCAGCCGGTTCCCATATGCTGAATAGACGACAAAGTCGTTAGACAGCACACAAGCATCGACCTTGCAAACAAAGTGAGTCTCTTGGATCGCGGCGACATCCACGCCGAAGGACAAGAGGTCCCGAAGCAGGCGGGCCGCCTTACTCCGATCCCTAAGGCCCTTCACGTTCATACTGGCTAACTTAATTGACATCGTTTAGACCTGAAAAGAGAAAGCAGAAAATTACTTCTGGTCACATACAGAGCGAAAATCTATGGGAGTAGGGACCCCGACGGATTGTCCAAGGTTTCCTGTACCAATATCGGACGTAATTCGTCCGTCCTGGACAATGCCGCCGACGTCCGTAGGGAATGTTAGCTTTACAGCCCTATATAAAGATGGGTGGAGGATGACGGGGACCCTCCCGGCACAGAAATGTGAAAGCCGCTGAAGATATTTTGTGCCCGTTTGGGCCATTTTTATGTTTGGAAAGGCCTCGACGGCCCCCTGCACAAATTCCCAGGCTTTTGTTCTGCTACCCCCGGTATTTCTGATTAAGGTCAGTACCCCGGGGGCCCCTGGGAAATTGGCAGGGTCCTCGATAGACTTTCCGTCTATGTTTTTCAATTTGAATAGAGGCCTTAGGAGGGCCTTCTTCTGAGAAGAAAGGTCCCTCTCTAAGGCCTGTCTGTCTATTTTGCAAACATCTACTTTTGCGAAAATGTTCTTGTTTTTCTCCCGTTTCGGGGAGGGTTTTTCAGGATTCGGGGATGGAATCGGGGAGGGAATATCAGCTGCAGGGGAGGAAGTTTCTGATTGGGTGGAGGGTGTGGGAGGTGTGGGGGGGAGGAGAAGTTATTTTTCTTATCGGGGAGGTGGACTTACTCCTCCCCTCAAGAGACACAGTTCTGGTGGGTGATGTAGGGGCGGATTGGGTTCTGGTAATTTCCTTTACCCTCTCCGCTCTGCCTCGTTCCTGCACTTCCTTCTTTCCCTTTTTTTGGGTCACCTCCTCATCCTCCTCCCGTCCTCTCTTCAACGATAAGGAACGGGGGGGAGGCATTTCCACCTCCATTACTTCTTGTTGTTGCTGCTGCTGCTGCTCTCTCCGTTGACTTTGTTGTTGTTGCTTTTGCTGTTGTTGATGTTGCTGCTTTGCCTCCCCACGAGGCTTCTTCTTCTCGGGAGACGGGGTCTTGTCATGTTGTGGAGGAGGGGAAGCAACTTTCTTCCCCCTCCTGACCACCTCCGTCCATTCACCGCCTTTTCCTTCGGGTTTTCCTTCGGGTTTTCCTTCAGGTTTTTTTTCCGGAGGGACTGTTGCTTTTGCCACCGGCGGTGTTGCCGGTGTCACCTCCTTCTCTTGCGGTTTCCTTGCCGGACACATTTTGAATGTGTGTCCGGCCAGACCACACGCCCAGCAGTGCGGCCTCCTCCCTTCTACCACAACAAAAAGTTTCCGGCCACGGCACAATAAAATATCCGGGACTTTCACAAAGTTCGGCCTGTCCACGACCAGGCTGACGTTGACGTCCTCTGTGGCCACACCGGCCTTACTATTTATCCTTGCGACCTCCTCCACCGCTCCAAATTGAGCAAAAAATGCTCCCATATGGTCACAAGAAATTTCGACTGGCACACCATGAACCGTTATCTTTGTTTTTCGAGTACCCAGATACTCTGTCTGCATCTGGATACCCTTGGCCTCCAAGGTATTCCCGGCCAAATTCTTTGCTTCTGTCTCCGAGCTCAATAAAACATCCCACATAGCACGGGACCTTCTCGCCAGGACACAGGGTACAATATTTAAGGCTTTTAAAGCCTCTTCCATGTTCTCCCTGCTTACACTAATAAATTTTCGTGTTTTGACCTCAGATGTCAGCAGGGAGATTGTCCTTGGTGCGATAACATTCACCACCTCCGGGACCACTATTAATTCATTGTCGGAAATGAAGTCTTTATATTTCTCCTGCATTTGCAGGTAATAGTTACAGTCTTTATTCACTGGTGCCTTTACCCATACTGTTGGTGAGGGAGCCACCGTGGGCACAGCGTCAGAAGTTGAGGGCTGGGGAGACAAAGCCATAGCTTGACTTGCCCCCCCTCACAAAACACAAAAATCCAACAAAAGTTCAAAACGCGCGACGAAGACAGAACAAAAACAAGTAACAGAACACGTACTCACAGTTTCACAAAACTTCGGGTAACAAAATACGTAGATAATCCAATTTGCAATAAATCAAAAAGACGACGGCGACTCTGTTTCGAGCAACGGCTCGTCAGGGCAGTATTTATTTTGTATGAAATACAAAATTATGGCACAAGGCCAAGGGGGAGGGGGAGAGGTTGGTTCTCACTTAACTATCCTATACCTAGCTAAACACTATCACGACCCATTCACTCGTTACAATTTGCACAGTCACCAAAAGAACCCATCCATCTACTCCCAATCCTTCGTACACCACAATGCCAGAAACTTACAAGGGACACCTAAAAAGTGGGGAAATTAACCCGTGACAATAAAAATGTATTTATATACAATATAATATATACAATATAATGTAAAATATTTAATGAAAATGCAATGATGGGAGGGGGATGAACCCAAAAATAAACTAAAAATACAACAAATTCTGAACTAAAATAATAATCAATGTTAGTAAGAACCGACCATCCCAGAAAAAAGAGTGGCCGCTGTATTCCGCCCAATGGCGAAATCAAGAAGCACACTCGCTAAGGGAGTGGGGAGGGGGGTAAAAAATTAGCGGAAAGGGACAATAAAAGGCTGAACCAGCCGAGATAAAAAGAGACCAAAACAAACTGGGGAGGTTGGGAATCTCGGCATGGATTATAACAAAAGAGAAAGCCGGGTACAGGCTAGGAACACATTCATTCACTTTAACTAGGTACACAAGAGAGAACTAGCTTAACCAGGGGAGGGTTCCAGAGGAATCCACCCCGATGTAACCAGCAGATCTAAAAGAGAAAATCAAGATTAGCCCCGTTCAAACGAACCAGGCTCGCCACATTTACCCACCTTTTGCTAAAGTCTGTCGAAGTCAAACGTTTCCAATCAGTTCTAATCTTTATTTTGAGCTGATGCTCAAAATAACAGATCAGATCCTGATGTGAAAGACGCTGACCTCGCAAGACTTCCTCCAATCGCGTCGTCCAAATCACCATTCGAGCCGTGGCTAGCAGCGACAGAAACACCATACGCTTCATCCCAGAGAACGGGGGCGACACATTATCACAGGCGAATGCACGATCAATGAGCACAAGCTCTCGCGGCTCGATACGAGCAGTCAACTCGCCGACCCGGTCCCATAGAGGGCGAACCCGCGAACAATGGTAGAAGGCGTGCGAAGCCGTTTCTTCCAAGCCAAGGTTGCAGCGTTCACAATCTGGCAAATCCGCCAGGCCCCATATGAAGGCCATGTCATTGAGAGGCAAGCGATTCCGAGCTAATCGCCAGGTGAGCGAAAACTCAGAGTTGTTGAGATAATCACTCCCTGGCGCCCAAGACCAGAACGAGCGAAACTCGTCCTCCGACAAGCGCAGCACATCACGTAGTGAATCCTTTGCGACGCCCTCCACTAACCCACGATAGAAGACTCTCCTAGGCCGTGAAAGGTCACTGGACCGTGGAATGGCCCGCAGGGCCGCCAGACATTCGAGGAGAAAACTCGATCGCTCTCGAGGCTTACGGCACCGCCTCAAGATGGGGGGAGTGATAGTAAGTCTAGGGAACATGTCCCTCACTATCCCCCTAAGCAATGAGTCTTCGGAAATCGCTCGCCTGAGAAAAACCAACCTCGACGCAACCTTATGGCCCATCAGGTATGGCATTCCCAGGCCCCCATGACACGGACGTTGGTAACAGACACGTTTGTCGACATAGTGTTTGCGTCCTCTCCATAAAATGGAGAATAGCAAACGCTCGATCGCCTTCTTATGCCGTTTACAAAGTGGAAGTACTGACAACTGGTAAAGGATGATGGGAAAGACGTATGTAGCACACGCCTCAGCCATACCCTTTAAGGACAACCTCCTTCGGCGCCAAATCTTGGCCGACGCGCCTACCTTTGCCAGTACTTCAGACCAATTTTTCTCCAACTGTAGGTCGGGCCCGAACCACACTCCAAGAATGCAGACCGGGCCGTCCGTCCAGTCGAAGGGCCCCGGGAGGGTCAGACCCTTCCAGGCGCCTAACCGCAAGCCGGACGACTTGTTGCGGTTAATCTTGGCCCCTGTCACCTGTTCGTACCGTTCAAGCGCCTTCTGTACCACCTCGATGTCCCTGCGGGAGGACACGAAAGTAGTGACGTCATCGGCGTACGCGGAAACCCTGGCTCGAGCACCACCAGGGACAGCGATTCCACGTAGGGCCGGACTGCACGCCCTGTCCCTTAGCCGGCGAAGGAGGGGCTCCAACGCCAAAGCATAAAGTAGGGGCGACAGTGGACAACCCTGTCGGACCGACCTAGACAGCGCCAGAACGCCCGACAACTTTCCGTTCACCTGTACCACAGCCGTCGGGGATTGATACAGGAGGCTAATCCAGCGGCGGAAGTTGGTTTCGAATCCAGCTGCCTGCAGGACAGCCGCCAGATACCGATGGTCAACCCTATCAAATGCCTTGGACTGATCTAAATGGATCAGCGCGGCTTCGTCGTCGTCTTTTATCCCCTCTATGATCGTGCGTATCAGATGCAGGTTGCTCTGAATTGTTCGGCCCTTCACAGCACAAGTCTGCTCAGGTCCCAACAGAGACTCGGCAACTAATTGCAAACGATTTTGCAAGATCTTGGCCAAAATCTTTAACTCTGTGTTTAGCAGAGTTATGGGCCGGTAACCCTCTAGCTCCCTCCCCACACCCTTGCCTTTTCTCAACAGCGTGATCACACCCCTGGTGAACCGTTTGGGGATGGACCCCTGCCGGAACCAGTTGTTGAACACGACAGTCAAAATCGGGACAAAGATGTGCGACAGCCTCAAGTACAATTCATAGGGCAAACCATCGAGACCCGGCGATTTGCCACTGCCGACCTTCTTCAGCGCCGCGTAGACTTCGCCCTCCGTAATCTCTCCCTCGCAGCTAGCTGCATCAGCCGGCAAAAGCCGGGGGAAGTCAGCCAAATAGCTGCGAAACTCCTCATCACGGAGACCGGGCTCCTTGGTAAACAGGATCTCGAAATGCCGCCGAAACGCCTCGCACATGTCGTCAGTCGACCGCAGAGTGTGTCCCTCCGGGTTGCGAACCTCTCGAATGTACCGGTCGCCTCCGCGGCGAATTTCTTCCTTGCGCAGTTCTGCGCCCATATTCACAGCTTCGGAAGACATCTTGCTTAACTTATGTCTAACTACCTGGCCCATGTAACGATCGCTATTCGACCGGTCCACGGCCTCCTTAGCTATGGCTATCTCTAGGGGATCCCCACCAGCCACCGCCCGGGAGTAGTTAGCTCTAAGTGTCTTCACCTTGTCAGCCTTATCTAGTTTGAGCCGAATGCTGAACTGAGTGGTGAAAGACCTAATACTATCCTTAAGGTTATCCCACCACTTATTCCCGATGACTCCCCCAGTTAACGCCCGCTGCACTAAGTTAATTAGCTGGCGCCGGAAGTCCCGCCTGTCCAGTAAGGACACGTTGAACTTCCAGTAACCAGCCATTCTAACCCTATTTTCTAAATTTACCCGGGCACAAACGAGTTTGTGGTCCGAGTAACCTAGCCAGTGGAACGTGGGACAATCTAAGAAATCTAGTTCGGCTTCACGAACTAACATTCTATCAAGGTAGCTAGCCACCTTGGTAGAAGGCCAACTATTAGCCCACGTCCACATTCTCCCGCCCTTGTGATCGGCCCGGTATCTATCGACTAGACCGAAGTCCTCGATGAGATCGACCAAGCTACGATCACGTTCCTTCCCTCTAGCTCCCCGCCCTCTATCCAACTTGGGGTTCAGGATGGCATTCCAGTCCCCCACTAAGACGAGTCGCTTGGAATCCACCAGGAAGGGCTCCAACCGCCGAAAAAACGAGACGCGCTCCTCCTGGTCGTTGGGCGCATAAACCGCAACCAGACGAAACGCATTGCTTTTCACTGCAATATCGGCCACGATCAGCCGGCCCTCGGCACCGACATGGACAAGATCCACCTTCGCGTCCAGGGTACGCTTGACCAGCAAAGACACTCCTCTGGCCAGCCGGTTCCCATATGCTGAATAGACGACAAAGTCGTTAGACAGCACACAAGCATCGACCTTGCAAACAAAGTGAGTCTCTTGGATCGCGGCGACATCCACGCCGAAGGACAAGAGGTCCCGGAGCAGGCGGGCCGCCTTACTCCGATCCCTAAGGCCCTTCACGTTCATACTGGCTAACTTAATTGACATCGTTTAGACCTGAAAAGAGAAAGCAGAAAATTACTTCTGGTCACATACAGAGCGAAAATCTATGGGAGTAGGGACCCCGACGGATTGTCCAAGGTTTCCTGTACCAATATCGGACGTAATTCGTCCGTCCTGGACAATGCCGCCGACGTCCGTAGGGAATGTTAGCTTTACAGCCCTATATAAAGATGGGTGGAGGATGACGGGGACCCTCCCGGCACAGAAATGTGAAAGCCGCTGAAGATATTTTGTGCCCGTTTGGGCCATTTTTATGTTTGGAAAGGCCTCGACGGCCCCCTGCACAAATTCCCAGGCTTTTGTTCTGCTACCCCCGGTATTTCTGATTAAGGTCAGTACCCCGGGGGCCCCTGGGAAATTGGCAGGGTCCTCGATAGACTTTCCGTCTATGTTTTTCAATTTGAATAGAGGCCTTAGGAGGGCCTTCTTCTGAGAAGAAAGGTCCCTCTCTAAGGCCTGTCTGTCTATTTTGCAAACATCTCCTTTTGCGAAAATGTTCTTGTTTTTCTCCCGTTTCGGGGAGGGTTTTTCAGGATTCGGGGATGGAATCGGGGAGGGAATATCAGCTGCAGGGGAGGAAGTTTCTGATTGGGTGAAGGGTGTGGGAGGTGTGGGGGGAGGAGAAGTTATTTTTCTTATAGGGGAGGTGGACTTACTCCTCCCCTCAAGAGACACAGTTCTGGTGGGTGATGTAGGGGCGGATTGGGTTCTGGTACTTTCCTTTACCCTCTCCGCTCTGCCTCGTTCCTGCACTTCCTTCTTTCCCTTTTTTTGGGTCACCTCCTCATCCTCCTCCCGTCCTCTCTTCAACGATAAGGAACGGGGGGGAGGCATTTCCACCTCCATTACTTCTTGTTGTTGCTGCTGCTGCTGCTCTCTCCGTTGACTTTGTTGTTGTTGCTTTTGCTGTTGTTGATGTTGCTGCTTTGCCTCCCCACGAGGCTTCTTCTTCTCGGGAGACGGGGTCTTGTCATGTTGTGGAGGAGGGGAAGCAACTTTCTTCCCCCTCCTGACCACCTCCGTCCATTCACCGCCTTTTCCTTCGGGTTTTCCTTCGGGTTTTCCTTCGGGTTTTTTTTCCGGAGGGACTGTTGCTTTTGCCACCGGCGGTGTTGCCGGTGTCACCTCCTTCTCTTGCGGTTTCCTTGCCGGACACATTTTGAATGTGTGTCCGGCCAGACCACACGCCCAGCAGTGCGGCTTCCTTCCTTCCACTACCACAAACAACTTTCTTCCTCTACAGAGCAAAATGTCTGGGACCTTCAAAAAATTTTCGCGGTCAACCACCACACTAACACATATATCTTCCGTGGCCACACCGGCCTTGCTGGTTATGCGTGCCACCTCTTCTACTGCGCCGAAAGTAGCAAAAAATGCTCCGACATGGTCACAGGAAATGTCCACCGGCACGCCATGTATAGTGATTTTTGTTTTTCTCGTACCAAGGTACTCGGTCTGAAACCGAATACCTTTTGCTGTTAGTACATTTCCTGCCAGATCCATCGCCTCCCCCTCCGAGCCCAGCAAGATGTCCCACATTGCACGGGACCTTCTTGCCAGTACGCAAGGTACAATGTCCAGGGCTTTCAAGGCTTCTTCCATGTTCTCCCTACTGACAGCAATAAATTTTCGCGTTTTTTCATCGGCTGTCAGTAGAGAGATTGTCTTCTTTGCCACTACATTCACCACTTCTGGTATTGCTACCAATTCGTTGTCTTTTATGTAGTCTTGGTATTTTTCTCGCATTTGCGAGTAGTACTTGGCATCCTTGTTAACGGGTGCCTTTACCCATACCGTCGGTGAGGGAGTCACCGCAGGCACGGCATCAGAAGTTGAGGGCTGGGGAGACAAAGCCATAGCTTGACTTGCCCCCCCCTCACAAAACACAAAAAATCCACAAAAAAGTTCAAACAGCGCGACGAAGACAGAACAAAGACAGCAAAAAAACAGGTACTCACAATTAACTTCGGGCAACACGTAAATTCAACTTGTAATAAGACAAAAATGCGAGGCGCGCTCTGTTTCGAACAACGGCTCGTCAGGGCAAAGGCAGATCATTACTAACCAAATAAATACACACCAAGACTAACCCAAATGCAGAAGAGGTTGGATGGAAGGGGAAAAAAAAAAAAATATCTGGGAGGGGGGTCTTCCATAACTTTCGATATTCTAAGTAAGGAACTTCATTTTATGCATCCTACACTTATTCAATATCTCAGTTCTAGAGTTAATAAGCCTATTAGCGGGTTCAAACTTAGCTATAGCTAGCTTCTCCTCATCACAAAGTTTGCAAAATTTATTATTCTTATTACTAATGGGGCACTTTTTTATTATTTCCCACTTCAGAATTGGGTCCTTTTTACTTTTAGCTTTTATCTCCCACACATATGTGGATAACGCCGTACTATGTTTATATCTAACGTTTTTGAAGGACGTTCTATGATTATAAAACCTACTTTTAAAATTGTCGTGTGTAGATCCTATGTAAGTCTTAGGGTTTTTGTCGTTTTCGCCAACATAGACCTTAACTTTGTAGACTACACTTTTCTGATTACAATTACCCTCAATCGGGCAGTCCTTTTTTGCTCTACAATTACACTTATTCTCCTTAACTTTATTATTGCCGGAGGCTGCTATATTCTCTTTTAATTTACTTTTGTTGATGTTATTAATGATTTTACCTAAGTTAGGCATACAGGAGTAACTCAACTTAATAGTATTTCTGTTAAATATCTGCTTAAGTCTATTATTTGATTTGAAATGCCTATCAATTAAATCAAAGAACATTTTTCCTATCTTAGATCTGACTTCCTTATTATATGGGGGGTTGAACCATATAATTTTTCTTGATCTATTCTTACTGGCGTTTTTATTTAAACCTTGGTTCGAAAATTCTAACTTTTCTTGGTGCCCGCTTCTTTTTAAGGCCATTTGAAAAATTTTTTTATGTTTTTCAAAAACCTCCCTATTTGACGAGTTTGTAGACAATCTAACCTCTATACCTCTATGAATACTTTGCAAAATATGCCTAGGGTGGTTAGACTTTTTATTAACGTAAATAATGTTATGGATAGTATAAATAGTGAGGCTACATCGTTGGTAGGCAAGTTTGGTTTGCATAATAAGGTGGAAAAGATAGGATTGAAAAGCTGCTTTCTAACAGTTAAGGATCACAAAGATTCATTTCCTAACAATCCTGAGTTTAGACTTATAAATCCTACAAAAACAGAAATTGGTAGAATAAGTAAGGTTATAATTCAGAACATTTGTAGCAATCTGCGTATGTATATTAATATTAACCAGTGGAAATCCACTGGAGATTGCATCAATTGGTTTAAAGATTTGAATCCTGATAAAAGATCTGCATTTATTAAATACGATATTAAGGAATTCTATCCATCAATAACGGCTAAGTTGCTCTCAGAAGCGCTAGAATTAGCGAAAGAGTATAATGAAATAAAAAAGGAGGAACTAGAAATAATCTGGCACTGCCGTAAAACGTTATTATGGTTCGATGACGAAATGTGGATAAAAAAGACTGATGCCCAAGGGTTTGATAACCCAATAGGGGCATATGATGGTGCGGAAGTGGCTGAACTGGTAGGGTGCCTATTACTACACAAATTAAATCAAATAATAGATTTCCATAACCACGGACTGTACCGGGATGATGGATTAATAGTGATAGAAAACTGCACGCCTAAATTAGGAGACAAAATGAGAAAAATAGTACAAAGGTTTTTTTAAGTCCCATAGGCCTGAAATAGAAATAGAGCATAACGTAAAGATAGTTAATTACTTAGACATAACGTTAAACATTGCCAATGGGACAATAGCACCATACATCAAAAGGAACTATGCACCTATTTACGTTAATAAAAAGTCTAACCACCCTAGGCATATTTTGCAAAGTATTCATAGAGGTATAGAGGTTAGATTGTCTACAAACTCGTCAAATAGGGAGGTTTTTGAAAAACATAAAAAAATTTTTCAAATGGCCTTAAAAAGAAGCGGGCACCAAGAAAAGTTAGAATTTTCGAACCAAGGTTTAAATAAAAACGCCAGTAAGAATAGATCAAGAAAAATTATATGGTTCAACCCCCCATATAATAAGGAAGTCAGATCTAAGATAGGAAAAATGTTCTTTGATTTAATTGATAGGCATTTCAAATCAAATAATAGACTTAAGCAGATATTTAACAGAAATACTATTAAGTTGAGTTACTCCTGTATGCCTAACTTGGGTAAAATCATTAATAACATCAACAAAAGTAAATTAAAAGAGAATATAGCAGCCTCCGGCAATAATAAAGTTAAGGAGAATAAGTGTAATTGTAGAGCAAAAAAGGACTGCCCGATTGAGGGTAATTGTAATCAGAAAAGTGTAGTCTACAAAGTTAAGGTCTATGTTGGCGAAAACGACAAAAACCCTAAGACTTACATAGGATCTACACACGACAATTTTAAAAGTAGGTTTTATAATCATAGAACGTCCTTCAAAAACGTTAGATATAAACATAGTACGGCGTTATCCACATATGTGTGGGAGATAAAAGCTAAAAGTAAAAAGGACCCAATTCTGAAGTGGGAAATAATAAAAAAGTGCCCCATTAGTAATAAGAATAATAAATTTTGCAAACTTTGTGATGAGGAGAAGCTAGCTATAGCTAAGTTTGAACCCGCTAATAGGCTTATTAACTCTAGAACTGAGATATTGAATAAGTGTAGGATGCATAAAATGAAGTTCCTTACTTAGAATATCGAAAGTTATGGAAGACCCCCCTCCCAGATATTTTTTTTTTTTTTTCCCCTTCCATCCAACCTCTTCTGCATTTGGGTTAGTCTTGGTGTGTATTTATTTGGTTAGTAATGATCTGCCTTTGCCCTGACGAGCCGTTGTTCGAAACAGAGCATTTTTGTATTTTTTGACATTGCAAGTTGGATTTACGTGTTTTTGTTGCCCGAAGTTTACCTGTGAGTACCTGTTTTTTGCTGTCTTTGTTCTGTCTTCGTGGCGCGTTTTGAACTTTTGTTGGATTTTTGTGTTTTGTGAGGGGGGGGCAAGTCAAGCTATGGCTTTGTCTCCCCAGCCCTCAACTTCTGATGCCGTGCCCGCGGTGACTCCCTCACCGACGGTATGGGTAAAGGCACCAATTAAGAAAGATGCCGACTATTACCTGCAAATGCAGGAGAAATATAAAAATTATATTAACGATAACGAGTTAATAGTGGTCCCGGAGGTGGTGAATGTTATCGCACCAAGGACGATCTCCCTGCTTACATCCGATGTCAAAACACGGAAATTCATCAGTGTAAGCAGGGAGAACATGGAAGAGGCTTTGAAAGCCTTAAATATTGTACCCTGCGTACTGGCGAGAAGGTCCCGTGCTATGTGGGATGTTTTATTAAGCACAGAGACGGAAGCGAAGAATTTGGCCGGGAATACCCTGGAGGCCAAGGGTATCCAGATGCAGACGGAGTATCTGGGTACTCGAAAAACAAAGATAATTATTCATGGAGTGCCTATAGACATTGCTTGCGACCATATTGGAGCGTTTTTTGCTCGATTTGGAGCGGTGGAGGAGGTCGCAAGGATAACAAGTAAGGCAGGTGTGGCCACGGAAGACATAAACGTCAGCATAGCGGTGGATAGGCCGAACTTTCTGAAGGTCCCCGATATTTTGCTGTGCCGTGGCAGAAAGCTGTTTGTTGTGGTAGAAGGGAGGAGGCCGCACTGCTGGGCGTGTGGACTGGCCGGACACACATTCAAAATGTGTCCGGCAAGGAAACCGGAGGAAAACCAGGTGACACCGGCAACACCGCCGGTGTCAAAGACAATAGTTTCGCTGGAAAAAAAAACCGAGACAAAAAGCGGCGAATGGACGGAGGTGGTTAGGAGGGGGAAGAAGGTTGCTTCCCCTCCTCCGCAACATGACAAGACCCCGTCTCCTGAGAAGAAGAAGCCTCGTGTAGAGGCAAAGCAGCAACAACAGCAGCAGGAGCAAAAACAACAACAACAAAGACAAACGAGGGAGCAGCAGCAGCAGCAGCAGCAACAACAAGAACAAGGAATGGAGGAAGAAATGCCTCCCCCCCGTTCCTCATCGTTGAAGAGAGGACGGGAGGAGGATGAGGAGGTGTCCCAAAAAAAGGGAAAGAAGGAAGTAAATGAACGAGGCAGGGCAGAGAGGGTAAACGAAATTACCAGAACCCAATCCGCCCCTACATCACCCACCAGAACTGTGTCTCTTGAGGGGAGGAGTAAGTCCACCTCCCCGATAAGAAAAATAACTTCTCCTTCCCCCACACCTCCCACACCCTCCTCCCAATCAGAACCTTCCTCCCCGAAATCGTATCATCCCTCCCCGAAACCCTCCCCGAATCCAGACAAACCCTCCCCGAAAAAGGAGAAAAAGGAAAAAAAGAAAAACATTTTTTTTACAAAAGATATTTGTAAAATAGATAGACAGGCCTTAGAGAGGGACCTTTCTTCTCAGAAGAAGGCCCTCCTAAGGCCTCTTTTTAAACTCAAATTAATAGATGGAAAGTCCATCGAGGACCCTGCCAATTTCCCAGGCGCCCCCGGAGTACTGACTTTGATCAGAAATACCGGGGGTAGCAGAACAAAAGCCTGGGAATTTGTGCAGGGTGCCGTCGAGGCCTTTCCAAACATAAAAATGGCCCAAACGGGCACAAAATATCTTCAGCGGCTTTCACATTTCTGTGCCGGGAGGGTCCCCGTCATCCTCCACCCATCTTTATATAGGGCTGTAAAGCTAACCTTCCCTACGGACGTCGGCGGCATTGTCCAGGACGGACGAATTACGTCCGATATTGGCACGGGCAACCTTGGACAATCCGTCGGGGTCCCTACTCCCATAGATTTTCGCTCTGTATGTGACCAGAAGTAATTTTCTGCTTTCTCTTTACAGGTCTAAATGATGTCAATTAAGTTAGCCAGTATGAACGTGAAGGGCCTTAGGGATCGGAGTAAGGCTGCCCGCCTGCTTCGGGACCTCTTGTCCTTCGGCGTGGATGTCGCCGCGATCCAAGAGACTCACTTTGTTTGCAAGGTCGATGCCTGTGTGCTGTCTAACGACTTTGTCGTCTATTCAGCATATGGGAACCGGCTGGCCAGAGGAGTGTCTTTGCTGGTCAAGCGTACCCTGGACGCGAAGGTGGATCTTGTCCATGTCGGTGCCGAGGGCCGGCTGATCGTGGCCGATATTGCAGTGAAAAGCAATGCGTTTCGTCTGGTTGCGGTTTATGCGCCCAACGACCGGGAGGAGCGCGTCTCGTTTTTTCGGCGGTTGGGGCCCTTCCTGGTGGATTCCAAGCGACTCGTCTTAGTGGGGGACTGGAATGCCATCCTGAACCCCAAGTTGGATAGAGGGCGGGGAGCTAGAGGGGAAGGAACGTGATCGTAGCTTGGTCGATCTTATCGAGGACTTCGGTCTTGTCGATAGATACCGGGCCGATCACAAGGGCGGGAGAATGTGGACGTGGGCTAATAGTTGGCCTTCTACCAAGGTGGCTAGCTACCTTGATAGAATGTTAGTTCGTGAAGCCGAGCTAGATTTCTTAGATTGTCCCACGTTCCACTGGCTAGGTTACTCGGACCACAAACTCGTTTGTGCCCGGGTAAATTTAGAAAATAGGGTTAGAATGGCTGGTTACTGGAAGTTCAACGTGTCCTTACTGGACAGGCGGGACTTCCGGCGCCAGCTAATTAACTTAGTGCAGCGGGCGTTAACTGGGGGAGTCATCGGGAATAAGTGGTGGGATAACCTTAAGGATAGTATTAGGTCTTTCACCACTCAGTTCAGCATTCGGCTCAAACTAGATAAGGCTGACAAGGTGAAGACACTTAGATCTAATTACTCCCGGGCGGTGGCTGGTGGGGATCCCCTAGAGATAGCCATAGCTAAGGAGGCCGTGGACCGGTCGAATAGCGATCGTTACATGGGCCAGGTAGTTAGACATAAGTTAAGCAAGATGTCTTCCGAAGCTGTGAACATGGGCGCAGAACTGCGCAAGGAAGAAATTCGCCGCGGAGGCGACCGGTACATTCGAGAGGTTCGCAACCCGGAGGGACACACTCTTCGGTCGACTGACGACATGTGCGAGGCGTTTCGGCGGCATTTCGAGATCCTGTTTACCAAGGAGCCCGGTCTCCGTGATGAGGAGTTTCGCAGCTATTTGGCTGACTTCCCCCGGCTTTTGCCGGCTGATGCAGCTAGCTGCGAGGGAGAGATTACGGAGGGCGAAGTCTACGCGGCGCTGAAGAAGGTCGGCAGTGGCAAATCGCCGGGTCTCGATGGTTTGCCCTATGAATTGTACTTGAGGCTGTCGCACATCTTTGTCCCGATTTTGACTGTCGTGTTCAACAACTGGTTCCGGCAGGGGTCCATCCCCAAACGGTTCACCAGGGGTGTGATCACGCTGTTGAGAAAAGGCAAGGGTGTGGGGAGGGAGCTAGAGGGTTACCGGCCCATAACTCTGCTAAACACAGAGTTAAAGATTTTGGCCAAGATCTTGCAAAATCGTTTGCAATTAGTTGCCGAGTCTCTGTTGGGACCTGAGCAGACTTGTGCTGTGAAGGGCCGAACAATTCAGAGCAACCTGCATCTGATACGCACGATCATAGAGGGGATAAAAGACGACGACGAAGCCGCGCTGATCCATTTAGATCAGTCCAAGGCATTTGATAGGGTTGACCATCGGTATCTGGCGGCTGTCCTGCAGGCAGCTGGATTCGAAACCAACTTCCGCCGCTGGATTAGCCTCCTGTATCAATCCCCGACGGCTGTGGTACAGGTGAACGGAAAGTTGTCGGGCGTTCTGGCGCTGTCTAGGTCGGTCCGACAGGGTTGTCCACTGTCGCCCCTACTTTATGCTTTGGCGTTGGAGCCCCTCCTTCGCCGGCTAAGGGACAGGGCGTGCAGTCCGGCCCTACGTGGAATCGCTGTCCCTGGTGGTGCTCGAGCCAGGGTTTCCGCGTACGCCGATGACGTCACTACTTTCGTGTCCTCCCGCAGGGACATCGAGGTGGTACAGAAGGCGCTTGAACGGTACGAACAGGTGACAGGGGCCAAGATTAACCGCAACAAGTCGTCCGGCTTGCGGTTAGGCGCCTGGAAGGGTCTGACCCTCCCGGGGCCCTTCGACTGGACGGACGGCCCGGTCTGCATTCTTGGAGTGTGGTTCGGGCCCGACCTACAGTTGGAGAAAAATTGGTCTGAAGTACTGGCAAAGGTAGGCGCGTCGGCCAAGATTTGGCGCCGAAGGAATTTGTCCTTAAAGGGTATGGCTGAGGCGTGTGCTACATACGTCTTTCCCATTATCCTTTACCAGTTGTCAGTACTTCCACTTTGTAAACGGCATAAGAAGGCGATCGAGCGTTTGCTATTCTCCATTTTATGGAGAGGACGCAAACACTATGTCGACAAACGTGTCTGTTACCAACGTCCGTGTCATGGGGGCCTGGGAATGCCATACCTGATGGGCCATAAGGTTGCGTCAAGGTTGGTTTTTCTCAGGCGAGCGATTTCCGAAGACTCATTGCTTAGGGGGATAGTGAGGGACATGTTCCCTAGACTTACTATCACTCCCCCCATCTTGAGGCGGTGCCGTAAGCCTCGAGAGCGATCGAGTTTTCTCCTCGAATGTCTGGCGGCCCTGCGGGCCATTCCACGGTCCAGTGACCTTTCACGGCCTAGGAGAGTCTTCTATCGTGGGTTAGTGGAGGGCGTCGCAAAGGATTCACTACGTGATGTGCTGCGCTTGTCGGAGGACGAGTTTCGCTCGTTCTGGTCTTGGGCGCCAGGGAGTGATTATCTCAACAACTCTGAGTTTTCGCTCACCTGGCGATTAGCTCGGAATCGCTTGCCTCTCAATGACATGGCCTTCATATGGGGCCTGGCGGATTTGCCAGATTGTGAACGCTGCAACCTTGGCTTGGAAGAAACGGCTTCGCACGCCTTCTACCATTGTTCGCGGGTTCGCCCTCTATGGGACCGGGTCGGCGAGTTGACTGCTCGTATCGAGCCGCGAGAGCTTGTGCTCATTGATCGTGCATTCGCCTGTGATAATGTGTCGCCCCCGTTCTCTGGGATGAAGCGTATGGTGTTTCTGTCGCTGCTAGCCACGGCTCGAATGGTGATTTGGACGACGCGAATGGAGGAAGTCTTGCGAGGTCGGCGCCTTTCACATCAGGATCTGATCTGTTATTTTGAGCATCAGCTCAAAATAAAGATTAGAACTGATTGGAAACGTTTGACTTCGACAGACTTTAGCAAAAGGTGGGTAAATGTGGCGAGCCTGGTTCGCTTGAACGGGGCTAATCTTGATTTTCTCTTTTAGATCTGCTGGTTACATCGGGGTGGATTCCTCTGGAACCCTCCCCTGGTTAAGCTAGTTCTCTCTTGTGTACCTAGTTAAAGTGAATGAATGTGTTCCTAGCCTGTACCCGGCTTTCTCTTTTGTTATGATCCATGTCGAGATTCCCAACCTCCCCAGTTTGTTTTGGTCTCCGTTTATCTCGGCTGGTTCAGCCTTTTATTGTCCCATTCCGCTAATTTTTTACCCCTCTCTCCACTCCCTTAGCGAGTGTGCTTCTTGATTTCGCCGGTTGGCGGAATACAGCGGCCACTCTGTTTTCTGGGATGGACGGTTCTTACTAACATTGATTATTATTTTCGTTAAGAAAAAAAATTTTGTTGTATTTTTAGTTTATTTTTGGGTTCATCCCCCTCCCATCATTTCATTTTTCATGAAATATTTTACATTATATTGTATATATTATATTGTACATAAATACATTTTTATTGTCATGGGTTAATTTCCCCACTTTTTAGGTGTCCCTTGTAAGTTTCTGGCATTGTGGTGTAAGAAGGATTGGGAGTAGATGGATGGGTTCTTTTGGTGACTGTGCAAATTGTAACGAGTGAATGGGTCGTGATAGTGTTTAGCTAGGTATAGGATAGTTAAGTGAGAACCAACCTCTCCCCCTCCCCTTTTAGGCCTTGTGCCATAATTTTGTATTTTATACAAAATAAATTCAGCCCTGACGAGCCGTTGTTCGAAACAGAGCATTTTTGTATTTTTTGACATTGCAAGTTGGATTTACGTGTTTTTGTTGCCCGAAGTTTACCTGTGAGTACCTGTTTTTTGCTGTCTTTGTTCTGTCTTCGTGGCGCGTTTTGAACTTTTGTTGGATTTTTGTGTTTTGTGAGGGGGGGCAAGTCAAGCTATGGCTTTGTCTCCCCAGCCCTCAACTTCTGATGCCGTGCCCGCGGTGACTCCCTCACCGACGGTATGGGTAAAGGCACCAATTAAGAAAGATGCCGACTATTACCTGCAAATGCAGGAGAAATATAAAAATTATATTAACGATAACGAGTTAATAGTGGTCCCGGAGGTGGTGAATGTTATCGCACCAAGGACGATCTCCCTGCTTACATCCGATGTCAAAACACGGAAATTCATCAGTGTAAGCAGGGAGAACATGGAAGAGGCTTTGAAAGCCTTAAATATTGTACCCTGCGTACTGGCGAGAAGGTCCCGTGCTATGTGGGATGTTTTATTAAGCACAGAGACGGAAGCGAAGAATTTGGCCGGGAATACCCTGGAGGCCAAGGGTATCCAGATGCAGACGGAGTATCTGGGTACTCGAAAAACAAAGATAATTATTCATGGAGTGCCTATAGACATTGCTTGCGACCATATTGGAGCGTTTTTTGCTCGATTTGGAGCGGTGGAGGAGGTCGCAAGGATAACAAGTAAGGCAGGTGTGGCCACGGAAGACATAAACGTCAGCATAGCGGTGGATAGGCCGAACTTTCTGAAGGTCCCCGATATTTTGCTGTGCCGTGGCAGAAAGCTGTTTGTTGTGGTAGAAGGGAGGAGGCCGCACTGCTGGGCGTGTGGACTGGCCGGACACACATTCAAAATGTGTCCGGCAAGGAAACCGGAGGAAAACCAGGTGACACCGGCAACACCGCCGGTGTCAAAGACAATAGTTTCGCTGGAAAAAAAAACCGAGACAAAAAGCGGCGAATGGACGGAGGTGGTTAGGAGGGGGAAGAAGGTTGCTTCCCCTCCTCCGCAACATGACAAGACCCCGTCTCCTGAGAAGAAGAAGCCTCGTGTAGAGGCAAAGCAGCAACAACAGCAGCAGGAGCAAAAACAACAACAACAAAGACAAACGAGGGAGCAGCAGCAGCAGCAGCAGCAACAACAAGAACAAGGAATGGAGGAAGAAATGCCTCCCCCCCGTTCCTCATCGTTGAAGAGAGGACGGGAGGAGGATGAGGAGGTGTCCCAAAAAAAGGGAAAGAAGGAAGTAAATGAACGAGGCAGGGCAGAGAGGGTAAACGAAATTACCAGAACCCAATCCGCCCCTACATCACCCACCAGAACTGTGTCTCTTGAGGGGAGGAGTAAGTCCACCTCCCCGATAAGAAAAATAACTTCTCCTTCCCCCACACCTCCCACACCCTCCTCCCAATCAGAACCTTCCTCCCCGAAATCGTATCATCCCTCCCCGAAACCCTCCCCGAATCCAGACAAACCCTCCCCGAAAAAGGAGAAAAAGGAAAAAAAGAAAAACATTTTTTTTTACAAAAGATATTTGTAAAATAGATAGACAGGCCTTAGAGAGGGACCTTTCTTCTCAGAAGAAGGCCCTCCTAAGGCCTCTTTTTAAACTCAAATTAATAGATGGAAAGTCCATCGAGGACCCTGCCAATTTCCCAGGCGCCCCCGGAGTACTGACTTTGATCAGAAATACCGGGGGTAGCAGAACAAAAGCCTGGGAATTTGTGCAGGGTGCCGTCGAGGCCTTTCCAAACATAAAAATGGCCCAAACGGGCACAAAATATCTTCAGCGGCTTTCACATTTCTGTGCCGGGAGGGTCCCCGTCATCCTCCACCCATCTTTATATAGGGCTGTAAAGCTAACCTTCCCTACGGACGTCGGCGGCATTGTCCAGGACGGACGAATTACGTCCGATATTGGCACGGGCAACCTTGGACAATCCGTCGGGGTCCCTACTCCCATAGATTTTCGCTCTGTATGTGACCAGAAGTAATTTTCTGCTTTCTCTTTACAGGTCTAAATGATGTCAATTAAGTTAGCCAGTATGAACGTGAAGGGCCTTAGGGATCGGAGTAAGGCTGCCCGCCTGCTTCGGGACCTCTTGTCCTTCGGCGTGGATGTCGCCGCGATCCAAGAGACTCACTTTGTTTGCAAGGTCGATGCCTGTGTGCTGTCTAACGACTTTGTCGTCTATTCAGCATATGGGAACCGGCTGGCCAGAGGAGTGTCTTTGCTGGTCAAGCGTACCCTGGACGCGAAGGTGGATCTTGTCCATGTCGGTGCCGAGGGCCGGCTGATCGTGGCCGATATTGCAGTGAAAAGCAATGCGTTTCGTCTGGTTGCGGTTTATGCGCCCAACGACCAGGAGGAGCGCGTCTCGTTTTTTCGGCGGTTGGGGCCCTTCCTGGTGGATTCCAAGCGACTCGTCTTAGTGGGGGACTGGAATGCCATCCTGAACCCCAAGTTGGATAGAGGGCGGGGAGCTAGAGGGAAGGAACGTGATCGTAGCTTGGTCGATCTTATCGAGGACTTCGGTCTTGTCGATAGATACCGGGCCGATCACAAGGGCGGGAGAATGTGGACGTGGGCTAATAGTTGGCCTTCTACCAAGGTGGCTAGCTACCTTGATAGAATGTTAGTTCGTGAAGCCGAGCTAGATTTCTTAGATTGTCCCACGTTCCACTGGCTAGGTTACTCGGACCACAAACTCGTTTGTGCCCGGGTAAATTTAGAAAATAGGGTTAGAATGGCTGGTTACTGGAAGTTCAACGTGTCCTTACTGGACAGGCGGGACTTCCGGCGCCAGCTAATTAACTTAGTGCAGCGGGCGTTAACTGGGGGAGTCATCGGGAATAAGTGGTGGGATAACCTTAAGGATAGTATTAGGTCTTTCACCACTCAGTTCAGCATTCGGCTCAAACTAGATAAGGCTGACAAGGTGAAGACACTTAGATCTAATTACTCCCGGGCGGTGGCTGGTGGGGATCCCCTAGAGATAGCCATAGCTAAGGAGGCCGTGGACCGGTCGAATAGCGATCGTTACATGGGCCAGGTAGTTAGACATAAGTTAAGCAAGATGTCTTCCGAAGCTGTGAACATGGGCGCAGAACTGCGCAAGGAAGAAATTCGCCGCGGAGGCGACCGGTACATTCGAGAGGTTCGCAACCCGGAGGGACACACTCTTCGGTCGACTGACGACATGTGCGAGGCGTTTCGGCGGCATTTCGAGATCCTGTTTACCAAGGAGCCCGGTCTCCGTGATGAGGAGTTTCGCAGCTATTTGGCTGACTTCCCCCGGCTTTTGCCGGCTGATGCAGCTAGCTGCGAGGGAGAGATTACGGAGGGCGAAGTCTACGCGGCGCTGAAGAAGGTCGGCAGTGGCAAATCGCCGGGTCTCGATGGTTTGCCCTATGAATTGTACTTGAGGCTGTCGCACATCTTTGTCCCGATTTTGACTGTCGTGTTCAACAACTGGTTCCGGCAGGGGTCCATCCCCAAACGGTTCACCAGGGGTGTGATCACGCTGTTGAGAAAAGGCAAGGGTGTGGGGAGGGAGCTAGAGGGTTACTGGCCCATAACTCTGCTAAACACAGAGTTAAAGATTTTGGCCAAGATCTTGCAAAATCGTTTGCAATTAGTTGCCGAGTCTCTGTTGGGACCTGAGCAGACTTGTGCTGTGAAGGGCCGAACAATTCAGAGCAACCTGCATCTGATACGCACGATCATAGAGGGGATAAAAGACGACGACGAAGCCGCGCTGATCCATTTAGATCAGTCCAAGGCATTTGATAGGGTTGACCATCGGTATCTGGCGGCTGTCCTGCAGGCAGCTGGATTCGAAACCAACTTCCGCCGCTGGATTAGCCTCCTGTATCAATCCCCGACGGCTGTGGTACAGGTGAACGGAAAGTTGTCGGGCGTTCTGGCGCTGTCTAGGTCGGTCCGACAGGGTTGTCCACTGTCGCCCCTACTTTATGCTTTGGCGTTGGAGCCCCTCCTTCGCCGGCTAAGGGACAGGGCGTGCAGTCCGGCCCTACGTGGAATCGCTGTCCCTGGTGGTGCTCGAGCCAGGGTTTCCGCGTACGCCGATGACGTCACTACTTTCGTGTCCTCCCGCAGGGACATCGAGGTGGTACAGAAGGCGCTTGAACGGTACGAACAGGTGACAGGGGCCAAGATTAACCGCAACAAGTCGTCCGGCTTGCGGTTAGGCGCCTGGAAGGGTCTGACCCTCCCGGGGCCCTTCGACTGGACGGACGGCCCGGTCTGCATTCTTGGAGTGTGGTTCGGGCCCGACCTACAGTTGGAGAAAAATTGGTCTGAAGTACTGGCAAAGGTAGGCGCGTCGGCCAAGATTTGGCGCCGAAGGAATTTGTCCTTAAAGGGTATGGCTGAGGCGTGTGCTACATACGTCTTTCCCATTATCCTTTACCAGTTGTCAGTACTTCCACTTTGTAAACGGCATAAGAAGGCGATCGAGCGTTTGCTATTCTCCATTTTATGGAGAGGACGCAAACACTATGTCGACAAACGTGTCTGTTACCAACGTCCGTGTCATGGGGGCCTGGGAATGCCATACCTGATGGGCCATAAGGTTGCGTCAAGGTTGGTTTTTCTCAGGCGAGCGATTTCCGAAGACTCATTGCTTAGGGGGATAGTGAGGGACATGTTCCCTAGACTTACTATCACTCCCCCCATCTTGAGGCGGTGCCGTAAGCCTCGAGAGCGATCGAGTTTTCTCCTCGAATGTCTGGCGGCCCTGCGGGCCATTCCACGGTCCAGTGACCTTTCACGGCCTAGGAGAGTCTTCTATCGTGGGTTAGTGGAGGGCGTCGCAAAGGATTCACTACGTGATGTGCTGCGCTTGTCGGAGGACGAGTTTCGCTCGTTCTGGTCTTGGGCGCCAGGGAGTGATTATCTCAACAACTCTGAGTTTTCGCTCACCTGGCGATTAGCTCGGAATCGCTTGCCTCTCAATGACATGGCCTTCATATGGGGCCTGGCGGATTTGCCAGATTGTGAACGCTGCAACCTTGGCTTGGAAGAAACGGCTTCGCACGCCTTCTACCATTGTTCGCGGGTTCGCCCTCTATGGGACCGGGTCGGCGAGTTGACTGCTCGTATCGAGCCGCGAGAGCTTGTGCTCATTGATCGTGCATTCGCCTGTGATAATGTGTCGCCCCCGTTCTCTGGGATGAAGCGTATGGTGTTTCTGTCGCTGCTAGCCACGGCTCGAATGGTGATTTGGACGACGCGAATGGAGGAAGTCTTGCGAGGTCGGCGCCTTTCACATCAGGATCTGATCTGTTATTTTGAGCATCAGCTCAAAATAAAGATTAGAACTGATTGGAAACGTTTGACTTCGACAGACTTTAGCAAAAGGTGGGTAAATGTGGCGAGCCTGGTTCGCTTGAACGGGGCTAATCTTGATTTTCTCTTTTAGATCTGCTGGTTACATCGGGGTGGATTCCTCTGGAACCCTCCCCTGGTTAAGCTAGTTCTCTCTTGTGTACCTAGTTAAAGTGAATGAATGTGTTCCTAGCCTGTACCCGGCTTTCTCTTTTGTTATGATCCATGTCGAGATTCCCAACCTCCCCAGTTTGTTTTGGTCTCCGTTTATCTCGGCTGGTTCAGCCTTTTATTGTCCCATTCCGCTAATTTTTTACCCCCCTCTCCACTCCCTTAGCGAGTGTGCTTCTTGATTTCGCCGGTTGGCGGAATACAGCGGCCACTCTGTTTTCTGGGATGGACGGTTCTTACTAACATTGATTATTATTTTCGTTAAGAAAAAAATTTTGTTGTATTTTTAGTTTATTTTTGGGTTCATCCCCCTCCCATCATTTCATTTTTCATGAAATATTTTACATTATATTGTATATATTATATTGTACATAAATACATTTTTATTGTCATGGGTTAATTTCCCCACTTTTTAGGTGTCCCTTGTAAGTTTCTGGCATTGTGGTGTAAGAAGGATTGGGAGTAGATGGATGGGTTCTTTTGGTGACTGTGCAAATTGTAACGAGTGAATGGGTCGTGATAGTGTTTAGCTAGGTATAGGATAGTTAAGCGAGAACCAACCTCTCCCCCTCCCCTTTTAGGCCTTGTGCCATAATTTTGTATTTTATACAAAATAAATTCAGCCCTGACGAGCCGTTGCTCGAAACAGAGTCGCCGTCGGCTTTTTGATTTATTGCAAATTGGATTATCTACGTATTTTGTTACCCGAAGTTTTGTGAAACTGTGAGTACGTGTTCTGTTACTTGTTTTTGTTCTGTCTTCGTCGCGCGTTTTGAACTTTTGTTGGATTTTTGTGTTTTGTGAGGGGGGGGCAAGTCAAGCTATGGCTTTGTCTCCCCAGCCCTCAACTTCTGACGCTGTGCCCACGGTGGCTCCCTCACCAACAGTATGGGTAAAGGCACCAGTGAATAAAGACTGTAACTATTACCTGCAAATGCAGGAGAAATATAAAGACTTCATTTCCGACAATGAATTAATAGTGGTCCCGGAGGTGGTGAATGTTATCGCACCAAGGACAATCTCCCTGCTGACATCTGAGGTCAAAACACGAAAATTTATTAGTGTAAGCAGGGAGAACATGGAAGAGGCTTTAAAAGCCTTAAATATTGTGCCCTGTGTCCTGGCGAGAAGGTCCCGTGCTATGTGGGATGTTTTATTGAGCTCGGAGACAGAAGCAAAGAATTTGGCCGGGAATACCTTGGAGGCCAAGGGTATCCAGATGCAGACAGAGTATCTGGGTACTCGAAAAACAAAGATAACGGTTCATGGTGTGCCAGTCGAAATTTCTTGTGACCATATGGGAGCATTTTTTGCTCAATTTGGAGCGGTGGAGGAGGTCGCAAGGATAAATAGTAAGGCCGGTGTGGCCACAGAGGACGTCAACGTCAGCTTGGTCGTGGACAGGCCGAACTTTGTGAAAGTCCCGGATATTTTATTGTGCCGTGGCCGGAAACTTTTTGTTGTGGTAGAAGGGAGGAGGCCGCACTGCTGGGCGTGTGGTCTGGCCGGACACACATTCAAAATGTGTCCGGCAAGGAAACCGCAAGAGAAGGAGGTGACACCGGCAACACCGCCGGTGGCAAAAGCAACAGTCCCTCCGAAAAAAAAACCCGAAGGAAAACCCGAAGGAAAACCCGAAGGAAAAGGCGGTGAATGGACGGAGGTGGTCAGGAGGGGGAAGAAAGTTGCTTCCCCTCCTCCACAACATGACAAGACCCCGTCTCCCGAGAAGAAGAAGCCTCGTGGGGAGGCAAAGCAGCAACATCAACAACAGCAAAAGCAACAACAACAAAGTCAACGGAGAGAGCAGCAGCAGCAGCAACAACAAGAAGTAATGGAGGTGGAAATGCCTCCCCCCCGTTCCTTATCGTTGAAGAGAGGACGGGAGGAGGATGAGGAGGTGACCCAAAAAAAGGGAAAGAAGGAAGTGCAGGAACGAGGCAGAGCGGAGAGGGTAAAGGAAATTACCAGAACCCAATCCGCCCCTACATCACCCACCAGAACTGTGTCTCTTGAGGGGAGGAGTAAGTCCACCTCCCCGATAAGAAAAATAACTTCTCCTCCCCCCACACCTCCCACACCCTCCACCCAATCAGAAACTTCCTCCCCTGCAGCTGATATTCCCTCCCCGATTCCATCCCCGAATCCTGAAAAACCCTCCCCGAAACGGGAGAAAAACAAGAACATTTTCGCAAAAGTAGATGTTTGCAAAATAGACAGACAGGCCTTAGAGAGGGACCTTTCTTCTCAGAAGAAGGCCCTCCTAAGGCCTCTATTCAAATTGAAAAACATAGACGGAAAGTCTATCGAGGACCCTGCCAATTTCCCAGGGGCCCCCGGGGTACTGACCTTAATCAGAAATACCGGGGGTAGCAGAACAAAAGCCTGGGAATTTGTGCAGGGGGCCGTCGAGGCCTTTCCAAACATAAAAATGGCCCAAACGGGCACAAAATATCTTCAGCGGCTTTCACATTTCTGTGCCGGGAGGGTCCCCGTCATCCTCCACCCATCTTTATATAGGGCTGTAAAGCTAACATTCCCTACGGACGTCGGCGGCATTGTCCAGGACGGACGAATTACGTCCGATATTGGTACAGGAAACCTTGGACAATCCGTCGGGGTCCCTACTCCCATAGATTTTCGCTCTGTATGTGACCAGAAGTAATTTTCTGCTTTCTCTTTTCAGGTCTAAACGATGTCAATTAAGTTAGCCAGTATGAACGTGAAGGGCCTTAGGGATCGGAGTAAGGCGGCCCGCCTGCTCCGGGACCTCTTGTCCTTCGGCGTGGATGTCGCCGCGATCCAAGAGACTCACTTTGTTTGCAAGGTCGATGCTTGTGTGCTGTCTAACGACTTTGTCGTCTATTCAGCATATGGGAACCGGCTGGCCAGAGGAGTGTCTTTGCTGGTCAAGCGTACCCTGGACGCGAAGGTGGATCTTGTCCATGTCGGTGCCGAGGGCCGGCTGATCGTGGCCGATATTGCAGTGAAAAGCAATGCGTTTCGTCTGGTTGCGGTTTATGCGCCCAACGACCAGGAGGAGCGCGTCTCGTTTTTTCGGCGGTTGGAGCCCTTCCTGGTGGATTCCAAGCGACTCGTCTTAGTGGGGGACTGGAATGCCATCCTGAACCCCAAGTTGGATAGAGGGCGGGGAGCTAGAGGGAAGGAACGTGATCGTAGCTTGGTCGATCTCATCGAGGACTTCGGTCTAGTCGATAGATACCGGGCCGATCACAAGGGCGGGAGAATGTGGACGTGGGCTAATAGTTGGCCTTCTACCAAGGTGGCTAGCTACCTTGATAGAATGTTAGTTCGTGAAGCCGAACTAGATTTCTTAGATTGTCCCACGTTCCACTGGCTAGGTTACTCGGACCACAAACTCGTTTGTGCCCGGGTAAATTTAGAAAATAGGGTTAGAATGGCTGGTTACTGGAAGTTCAACGTGTCCTTACTGGACAGGCGGGACTTCCGGCGCCAGCTAATTAACTTAGTGCAGCGGGCGTTAACTGGGGGAGTCATCGGGAATAAGTGGTGGGATAACCTTAAGGATAGTATTAGGTCTTTCACCACTCAGTTCAGCATTCGGCTCAAACTAGATAAGGCTGACAAGGTGAAGACACTTAGAGCTAACTACTCCCGGGCGGTGGCTGGTGGGGATCCCCTAGAGATAGCCATAGCTAAGGAGGCCGTGGACCGGTCGAATAGCGATCGTTACATGGGCCAGGTAGTTAGACATAAGTTAAGCAAGATGTCTTCCGAAGCTGTGAATATGGGCGCAGAACTGCGCAAGGAAGAAATTCGCCGCGGAGGCGACCGGTACATTCGAGAGGTTCGCAACCCGGAGGGACACACTCTGCGGTCGACTGACGACATGTGCGAGGCGTTTCGGCGGCATTTCGAGATCCTGTTTACCAAGGAGCCCGGTCTCCGTGATGAGGAGTTTCGCAGCTATTTGGCTGACTTCCCCCGGCTTTTGCCGGCTGATGCAGCTAGCTGCGAGGGAGAGATTACGGAGGGCGAAGTCTACGCGGCGCTGAAGAAGGTCGGCAGTGGCAAATCGCCGGGTCTCGATGGTTTGCCCTATGAATTGTACTTGAGGCTGTCGCACATCTTTGTCCCGATTTTGACTGTCGTGTTCAACAACTGGTTCCGGCAGGGGTCCATCCCCAAACGGTTCACCAGGGGTGTGATCACGCTGTTGAGAAAAGGCAAGGGTGTGGGGAGGGAGCTAGAGGGTTACCGGCCCATAACTCTGCTAAACACAGAGTTAAAGATTTTGGCCAAGATCTTGCAAAATCGTTTGCAATTAGTTGCCGAGTCTCTGTTGGGACCTGAGCAGACTTGTGCTGTGAAGGGCCGAACAATTCAGAGCAACCTGCATCTGATACGCACGATCATAGAGGGGATAAAAGACGACGACGAAGCCGCGCTGATCCATTTAGATCAGTCCAAGGCATTTGATAGGGTTGACCATCGGTATCTGGCGGCTGTCCTGCAGGCAGCTGGATTCGAAACCAACTTCCGCCGCTGGATTAGCCTCCTGTATCAATCCCCGACGGCTGTGGTACAGGTGAACGGAAAGTTGTCGGGCGTTCTGGCGCTGTCTAGGTCGGTCCGACAGGGTTGTCCACTGTCGCCCCTACTTTATGCTCTGGCGTTGGAGCCCCTCCTTCGCCGGCTAAGGGACAGGGCGTGCAGTCCGGCCCTACGTGGAATCGCTGTCCCTGGTGGTGCTCGAGCCAGGGTTTCCGCGTACGCCGATGACGTCACTACTTTCGTGTCCTCCCGCAGGGACATCGAGGTGGTACAGAAGGCGCTTGAACGGTACGAACAGGTGACAGGGGCCAAGATTAACCGCAACAAGTCGTCCGGCTTGCGGTTAGGCGCCTGGAAGGGTCTGACCCTCCCGGGGCCCTTCGACTGGACGGACGGCCCGGTCTGCATTCTTGGAGTGTGGTTCGGGCCGGACCTACAGTTGGAGAAAAATTGGTCTGAAGTACTGGCAAAGGTAGGCGCGTCGGCCAAGATTTGGCGCCGAAGGAGGTTGTCCTTAAAGGGTATGGCTGAGGCGTGTGCTACATACGTCTTTCCCATCATCCTTTACCAGTTGTCAGTACTTCCACTTTGTAAACGGCATAAGAAGGCGATCGAGCGTTTGCTATTCTCCATTTTATGGAGAGGACGCAAACACTATGTCGACAAACGTGTCTGTTACCAACGTCCGTGTCATGGGGGCCTGGGAATGCCATACCTGATGGGCCATAAGGTTGCGTCGAGGTTGGTTTTTCTCAGGCGAGCGATTTCCGAAGACTCATTGCTTAGGGGGATAGTGAGGGACATGTTCCCTAGACTTACTATCACTCCCCCCATCTTGAGGCGGTGCCGTAAGCCTCGAGAGCGATCGAGTTTTCTCCTCGAATGTCTGGCGGCCCTGCGGGCCATTCCACGGTCCAGTGACCTTTCACGGCCTAGGAGAGTCTTCTATCGTGGGTTAGTGGAGGGCGTCGCAAAGGATTCACTACGTGATGTGCTGCGCTTGTCGGAGGACGAGTTTCGCTCGTTCTGGTCTTGGGCGCCAGGGAGTGATTATCTCAACAACTCTGAGTTTTCGCTCACCTGGCGATTAGCTCGGAATCGCTTGCCTCTCAATGACATGGCCTTCATATGGGGCCTGGCGGATTTGCCAGATTGTGAACGCTGCAACCTTGGCTTGGAAGAAACGGCTTCGCACGCCTTCTACCATTGTTCGCGGGTTCGCCCTCTATGGGACCGGGTCGGCGAGTTGACTGCTCGTATCGAGCCGCGAGAGCTTGTGCTCATTGATCGTGCATTCGCCTGTGATAATGTGTCGCCCCCGTTCTCTGGGATGAAGCGTATGGTGTTTCTGTCGCTGCTAGCCACGGCTCGAATGGTGATTTGGACGACGCGATTGGAGGAAGTCTTGCGAGGTCAGCGTCTTTCACATCAGGATCTGATCTGTTATTTTGAGCATCAGCTCAAAATAAAGATTAGAACTGATTGGAAACGTTTGACTTCGACAGACTTTAGCAAAAGGTGGGTAAATGTGGCGAGCCTGGTTCGTTTGAACGGGGCTAATCTTGATTTTCTCTTTTAGATCTGCTGGTTACATCGGGGTGGATTCCTCTGGAACCCTCCCCTGGTTAAGCTAGTTCTCTCTTGTGTACCTAGTTAAAGTGAATGAATGTGTTCCTAGCCTGTACCCGGCTTTCTCTTTTGTTATAATCCATGCCGAGATTCCCAACCTCCCCAGTTTGTTTTGGTCTCTTTTTATCTCGGCTGGTTCAGCCTTTTATTGTCCCTTTCCGCTAATTTTTTACCCCCCTCCCCACTCCCTTAGCGAGTGTGCTTCTTGATTTCGCCATTGGGCGGAATACAGCGGCCACTCTTTTTTCTGGGATGGTCGGTTCTTACTAACATTGATTATTATTTTAGTTCAAAATTTGTTGTATTTTTAGTTTATTTTTGGGTTCATCCCCCTCCCATCATTTCATTTTTCATTAAATATTTTACATTATATTGTATATATTATATTGTATATAAATACATTTTTATTGTCACGGGTTAATTTCCCCACTTTTTAGGTGTCCCTTGTAAGTTTCTGGCATTGTGGTGTACGAAGGATTGGGAGTAGATGGATGGGTTCTTTTGGTGACTGTGCAAATTGTAACGAGTGAATGGGTCGTGATAGTGTTTAGCTAGGTATAGGATAGTTAAGTGAGAACCAACCTCTCCCCCTCCCCTTTTAGGCCTTGTGCCATAATTTTGTAAATTTTACAAAATAAATAGTGCCCTGACGAGCCGTTGGCATTGACTCTGTGATTTTTGCAAGAGTTACTGTTGGATTATTTTGAACTCTGTGTTACCAGTGAGTACGTCTGTTTTTGTTATATTGTTTTGTTTGTCTTCGTCGCTCGTGTACTTTTTTGAACGTTTTTTTTGTTTGTGAGGGGGGGGCAAGTCAAGCTATGGCTTTGTCTCCCCAGCCCTCAACTTCTGATGCCGTGCCCGCGGTGACTCCCTCACCGACGGTATGGGTAAAGGCACCAGTGAAAAAAGACCCCAAGTATTACCTGCAAATGCAGGAAAAGTATAAAGACTTTATTTCCGATAACGAATTGATAGTGGTCCCGGAGGTGGTGAATGTTATCGCACCAAGGACGATCTCCCTGCTTACATCCGATGTCAAAACACGAAAATTCATCAGTGTAAGCAGGGAGAACATGGAAGAGGCTTTGAATGCCTTAAATATTGTACCCTGCGTACTGGCGAGAAGGTCCCGTGCTATGTGGGATGTCTTATTAAGCACAGAGACGGAAGCGAAGAATTTGGCCGGGAATACCCTGGAGGCCAAGGGTATCCAGATGCAAACGGAGTATCTGGGTACTCGAAAAACAAAAGTTACCATACATGGAGTGCCGGTGGACATTGCGTGTGACCATATTGGAGCATTTTTTGCTCAATTTGGAGCTGTTGAGGAGGTGGCGAGGGTAAATAGTAAGGCCGGTGTAGCCACGGAAGACATAAACGTGAGCATAGTGGTGGACAGGCCAAATTTTTTAAAAGTCCCCGATGTACTGCTGTGCCGTGGCCGGAAGCTTTTTGTTGTGGTGGAAGGGAGGAGGCCGCACTGCTGGGCGTGTGGTCTAGCCGGACACACATTCAAAATGTGTCCGGCAAGGAAGCCGCAAGAGACACAGGTGACACCGGAAGCACCGCCGGTGTCAAAGACAATAGTTTCGCCGGAGAAGAAAACCGAACCCAAAAGCAGTGAATGGACGGAGGTGGTTAGGAGGGGGAAGAAAGTTGCTTCCCCTCCTCCGCAACATGAAAAATCTCCGTCCCCCGAAAAGAAGCCTCGCAAGGAGGCAAAGCAACAACAACAGCAGCAGCAGCAGGAATCTCGACGACAGCAACAACAACAACAACAAAATGAACCGCAGGAGCAGCAACCGGATGAGCAGCAGCAGGGCATGGAAATGCCTCCTCCACGGTCGTCGTCATTGAAGAGAGCTCGGGAGGAGGAGGAAGCGATTACAACAAAGAAAGGAAAGAAGGAGGAGCGTGGCAGAGTGGAGCGGATCACAGATACCCCCTAGAACCCAATCCGCCCCTGCATCACCTATCAGAACTGTCACTGTTGAGGGGAGGAGTTATTCTGCCTCCCCAGTGAGACACATACCTTCTCCTTCCCCTACACCTCCCACACCCTCCTCCCAATCAGCACCTTCCTCCCCGAAATCTGAACATCCCTCCCCGAATCCTGAAAAACCCTCCCCGAAACGGGAGAAAAACAAAAAGAACACTTTTTGCAAACAAGATATTTGCAAAGTTGACAGACAGGCCTTGGAGAGGGACCTTTCTTCTCAGAAGAGGGCCCTCCTAAGGCCTTTATTCAAATTGAAATCCATTGATGGAAAGTCCATCGAGGACCCTGCCAATTTCCCAGGCGCCCCCGGGGTACTGACTCTAATCAGAAATTCCGGGGGTAGTAGAACAAAAGCCTGGGAATTTGTGCAGGGGGCTGTCGAGGCCTTTCCGGAAATTAAAATGGCCCAAACGGGCACTAAATATCTCCAGCGGCTTTCGCATTTTTGTGCTGGGAGGGTCCCCGTCATCCTCCACCCATCTTTATATAGGGCGGTAAAACTTACCTTTCCCACGGACGTCGGCGGCATTGTCCAGGACGGACGAATTACGTCCGATATTGGCACAGGCAACCTTGGACAATCCGTCGGGGTCCCTACTCCCATTGATTTTCGCTCCGTATGTGACCAGAAGTAATTTTCTGCTTTCTCTTTACAGGTCTAAATGATGTCAATTAAGTTAGCCAGTATGAACGTGAAGGGCCTTAGGGATCGGAGTAAGGCTGCCCGCCTGCTTCGGGACCTCTTGTCCTTCGGCGTGGATGTCGCCGCGATCCAAGAGACTCACTTTGTTTGCAAGGTCGATGCTTGTGTGCTGTCTAACGACTTTGTCGTCTATTCAGCATATGGGAACCGGCTGGCCAGAGGAGTGTCTTTGCTGGTCAAGCGTACCCTGGACGCGAAGGTGGATCTTGTCCATGTCGGTGCCGAGGGCCGGCTGATCGTGGCCGATATTGCAGTGAAAAGCAATGCGTTTCGTCTGGTTGCGGTTTATGCGCCCAACGACCAGGAGGAGCGCGTCTCGTTTTTCGGCGGTTGGAGCCCTTCCTGGTGGATTCCAAGCGACTCGTCTTAGTGGGGGACTGGAATGCCATCCTGGACCCCAAGTTGGATAGAGGGCGGGGAGCTAGAGGGAAGGAACGTGATCGTAGCTTGGTCGATCTCATCGAGGACTTCGGTCTAGTCGATAGATACCGGGCCGATCACAAGGGCGGGAGAATGTGGACGTGGGCTAATAGTTGGCCTTCTACCAAGGTGGCTAGCTACCTTGATAGAATGTTAGTTCGTGAAGCCGAACTAGATTTCTTAGATTGTCCCACGTTCCACTGGCTAGGTTACTCGGACCACAAACTCGTTTGTGCCCGGGTAAATTTAGAAAATAGGGTTAGAATGGCTGGTTACTGGAAGTTCAACGTGTCCTTACTGGACAGGCGGGACTTCCGGCGCCAGCTAATTAACTTAGTGCAGCGGGCGTTAACTGGGGGAGTCATCGGGAATAAGTGGTGGGATAACCTTAAGGATAGTATTAGGTCTTTCACCACTCAGTTCAGCATTCGGCTCAAACTAGATAAGGCTGACAAGGTGAAGACACTTAGAGCTAACTACTCCCGGGCGGTGGCTGGTGGGGATCCCCTAGAGATAGCCATAGCTAAGGAGGCCGTGGACCGGTCGAATAGCGATCGTTACATGGGCCAGGTAGTTAGACATAAGTTAAGCAAGATGTCTTCCGAAGCTGTGAATATGGGCGCAGAACTGCGCAAGGAAGAAATTCGCCGCGGAGGCGACCGGTACATTCGAGAGGTTCGCAACCCGGAGGGACACACTCTGCGGTCGACTGACGACATGTGCGAGGCGTTTCGGCGGCATTTCGAGATCCTGTTTACCAAGGAGCCCGGTCTCCGTGATGAGGAGTTTCGCAGCTATTTGGCTGACTTCCCCCGGCTTTTGCCGGCTGATGCAGCTAGCTGCGAGGGAGAGATTACGGAGGGCGAAGTCTACGCGGCGCTGAAGAAGGTCGGCAGTGGCAAATCGCCGGGTCTCGATGGTTTGCCCTATGAATTGTACTTGAGGCTGTCGCACATCTTTGTCCCGATTTTGACTGTCGTGTTCAACAACTGGTTCCGGCAGGGGTCCATCCCCAAACGGTTCACCAGGGGTGTGATCACGCTGTTGAGAAAAGGCAAGGGTGTGGGGAGGGAGCTAGAGGGTTACCGGCCCATAACTCTGCTAAACACAGAGTTAAAGATTTTGGCCAAGATCTTGCAAAATCGTTTGCAATTAGTTGCCGAGTCTCTGTTGGGACCTGAGCAGACTTGTGCTGTGAAGGGCCGAACAATTCAGAGCAACCTGCATCTGATACGCACGATCATAGAGGGGATAAAAGACGACGACGAAGCCGCGCTGATCCATTTAGATCAGTCCAAGGCATTTGATAGGGTTGACCATCGGTATCTGGCGGCTGTCCTGCAGGCAGCTGGATTCGAAACCAACTTCCGCCGCTGGATTAGCCTCCTGTATCAATCCCCGACGGCTGTGGTACAGGTGAACGGAAAGTTGTCGGGCGTTCTGGCGCTGTCTAGGTCGGTCCGACAGGGTTGTCCACTGTCGCCCCTACTTTATGCTTTGGCGTTGGAGCCCCTCCTTCGCCGGCTAAGGGACAGGGCGTGCAGTCCGGCCCTACGTGGAATCGCTGTCCCTGGTGGTGCTCGAGCCAGGGTTTCCGCGTACGCCGATGACGTCACTACTTTCGTGTCCTCCCGCAGGGACATCGAGGTGGTACAGAAGGCGCTTGAACGGTACGAACAGGTGACAGGGGCCAAGATTAACCGCAACAAGTCGTCCGGCTTGCGGTTAGGCGCCTGGAAGGGTCTGACCCTCCCGGGGCCCTTCGACTGGACGGACGGCCCGGTCTGCATTCTTGGAGTGTGGTTCGGGCCCGACCTACAGTTGGAGAAAAATTGGTCTGAAGTACTGGCAAAGGTAGGCGCGTCGGCCAAGATTTGGCGCCGAAGGAGGTTGTCCTTAAAGGGTATGGCTGAGGCGTGTGCTACATACGTCTTTCCCATCATCCTTTACCAGTTGTCAGTACTTCCACTTTGTAAACGGCATAAGAAGGCGATCGAGCGTTTGCTATTCTCCATTTTATGGAGAGGACGCAAACACTATGTCGACAAACGTGTCTGTTACCAACGTCCGTGTCATGGGGGCCTGGGAATGCCATACCTGATGGGCCATAAGGTTGCGTCGAGGTTGGTTTTTCTCAGGCGAGCGATTTCCGAAGACTCATTGCTTAGGGGGATAGTGAGGGACATGTTCCCTAGACTTACTATCACTCCCCCCATCTTGAGGCGGTGCCGTAAGCCTCGAGAGCGATCGAGTTTTCTCCTCGAATGTCTGGCGGCCCTGCGGGCCATTCCACGGTCCAGTGACCTTTCACGGCCTAGGAGAGTCTTCTATCGTGGGTTAGTGGAGGGCGTCGCAAAGGATTCACTACGTGATGTGCTGCGCTTGTCGGAGGACGAGTTTCGCTCGTTCTGGTCTTGGGCGCCAGGGAGTGATTATCTCAACAACTCTGAGTTTTCGCTCACCTGGCGATTAGCTCGGAATCGCTTGCCTCTCAATGACATGGCCTTCATATGGGGCCTGGCGGATTTGCCAGATTGTGAACGCTGCAACCTTGGCTTGGAAGAAACGGCTTCGCACGCCTTCTACCATTGTTCGCGGGTTCGCCCTCTATGGGACCGGGTCGGCGAGTTGACTGCTCGTATCGAGCCGCGAGAGCTTGTGCTCATTGATCGTGCATTCGCCTGTGATAATGTGTCGCCCCCGTTCTCTGGGATGAAGCGTATGGTGTTTCTGTCGCTGCTAGCCACGGCTCGAATGGTGATTTGGACGACGCGATTGGAGGAAGTCTTGCGAGGTCAGCGTCTTTCACATCAGGATCTGATCTGTTATTTTGAGCATCAGCTCAAAATAAAGATTAGAACTGATTGGAAACGTTTGACTTCGACAGACTTTAGCAAAAGGTGGGTAAATGTGGCGAGCCTGGTTCGTTTGAACGGGGCTAATCTTGATTTTCTCTTTTAGATCTGCTGGTTACATCGGGGTGGATTCCTCTGGAACCCTCCCCTGGTTAAGCTAGTTCTCTCTTGTGTACCTAGTTAAAGTGAATGAATGTGTTCCTAGCCTGTACCCGGCTTTCTCTTTTGTTATAATCCATGCCGAGATTCCCAACCTCCCCAGTTTGTTTTGGTCTCTTTTTATCTCGGCTGGTTCAGCCTTTTATTGTCCCTTTCCGCTAATTTTTTACCCCCCTCCCCACTCCCCTTAGCGAGTGTGCTTCTTGATTTCGCCATTGGGCGGAATACAGCGGCCACTCTTTTTTCTGGGATGGTCGGTTCTTACTAACATTGATTATTATTTTAGTTCAAAATTTGTTGTATTTTTAGTTTATTTTGGGTTCATCCCCCTCCCATCATTTCATTTTTCATTAAATATTTTACATTATATTGTATATATTATATTGTATATAAATACATTTTTATTGTCACGGGTTAATTTCCCCACTTTTTAGGTGTCCCTTGTAAGTTTCTGGCATTGTGGTGTACGAAGGATTGGGAGTAGATGGATGGGTTCTTTTGGTGACTGTGCAAATTGTAACGAGTGAATGGGTCGTGATAGTGTTTAGCTAGGTATAGGATAGTTAAGTGAGAACCAACCTCTCCCCCTCCCCTTTTAGGCCTTGTGCCATAATTTTGTAAATTTTACAAAATAAATAGTGCCCTGACGAGCCGTTGTTCGAAACAGAGCGCGCCTCGCATTTTTGTCTTATTACAAGTTGAATTTACGTGTTGCCCGAAGTTAATTGTGAGTACCTGTTTTTTTGCTGTCTTTGTTCTGTCTTCGTCGCGCTGTTTGAACTTTTTTGTGGATTTTTTGTGTTTTGTGAGGGGGGGCAAGTCAAGCTATGGCTTTGTCTCCCCAGCCCTCAACTTCTGATGCCGTGCCTGCGGTGACTCCCTCACCGACGGTATGGGTAAAGGCACCCGTTAACAAGGATGCCAAGTACTACTCGCAAATGCGGGAAAAATACCAAGACTACATAAAAGACAACGAATTGGTAGCAATACCAGAAGTGGTGAATGTAGTGGCAAAGAAGACAATCTCTCTACTGACAGCCGATGAAAAAACAAAAAAATTTATTGCTGTCAGTAGGGAGAACATGGAAGAAGCCCTGAAAGTCCTGGACATTGTACCTTGCGTACTGGCAAGAAGGTCCCGTGCAATGTGGGACATCTTGCTGGGCTCGGAAGGCGAAGCAAAAGATCTAGCCGGAAATATATTGACTGCGAAAGGTATCCGGTTTCAAACCGAATACCTTGGTACAAGAAAGACAAAAATCACGATACATGGCGTGCCGGTGGACATTTCCTGTGACCATGTCGGAGCGTTTTTTGCGACTTTCGGTGCGGTGGAGGAGGTGGCACGTATAAAGAGTAAGGCCGGTGTGGCCACGGAGGATATATATGTCAGCGTGGTTGTAGACCGCGAAAACTTCCTGAAGGTCCCAGACATCTTGTTATGTCGTGGAAGAAGGCTGTTCGTGGTGGTGGAGGAAGGAAGCCGCACTGCTGGGCGTGTGGTCTGGCCGGACACACATTCAAAATGTGTCCGGCAAGGCAACCGGAAAAAACACCGGTGACACCGGAAACACCGCCGGTGTCGAAAACAACAGTGTCTCCTGAGGAAAAAGCCGAACCCAAAAGCAGTGAATGGACGGAGGTGGTTAGGAGGGGGAAGAAAGTTGCTTCACCTCCTCCACAACATGAAAAATCTCCGTCCCCAGAAAAGAAGAAGCCTCGCAAGGAGGCAAAGCAACAACAGCAGCAGCAGGAGTCTCGACAGCAGCAACAACAACAACAACAACACAAGGAACCACAGAAGCAGCTGCCGGAGGCAGATAAACAACAACAGCAAGACGTGGAAATGCCTCCTCCACGGTCATCATCTTTGAAGAGGGCTCGGGAGGAGGAGGAAGGAGGATGTGACCATAAAGAAAGGAAAGAAGGAGGAGCGTAGCAGAGCAGAACGGATCATAGCTACCCCCAGGACCCAATCCGCCCCTGCATCACCCGAGAGAACTATTATTGTTGAGGGGAGGAGTCATTCTGTCTCCCCAGTGAGATATATACCTTCACCTTCTCCTTCCCCTACACCTCCCACACCCTCCTCCCAATCAGTACCTTCCTCCCCGAAATCTGAACATCCCTCCCCGAATCCTGAAAAACCCTCCCCGAAACGGGAGAAAAACAAAAAGAACATTTTCGCAAACGTAGATGTTTGCAAAGTAGACACAGGCCTTAGAGAGGGACCTTTCTTCTCAGAAGAAGGCCCTCCTAAGGCCTCTATTTAAATTAAAAAATATAGATGGGAAGTCTATCGAGGACCCTGCCAATTTCCCAGGCGCCCCCGGGGTACTGACTTTGATCAGAAATACCGGGGGATGTAAAACAAAAGCCTGGGAATTTGTGCAGGGGGCCGTCGAGGCCTTCCCTAAAATACAAATGTGCCAAACGGGCACAAAATATCTTCAAAGGCGGCTTTCACATTTCTGTGCCGGGAGGGTCCCCGTCATCCTCCACCCATCTTTATATAGGGCGGTAAAACTTACCTTTCCCACGGACGTCGGCGGTATTGTCCAGGACGGACGAATTACGTCCGATATTGGCACAGGCAACCTTGGACAATCCGTCGGGGTCCCTACTCCCATTGATTTTCGCTCCGTATGTGACCAGAAGTAATTTTCTGCTTTCTCTTTTTCAGGTCTAAATGATGTCAATTAAGTTAGCCAGTATGAACGTGAAGGGCCTTAGGGATCGGAGTAAGGCTGCCCGCCTGCTTCCGGGACCTCTTGTCCTTCGGCGTGGATGTCGCCGCGATCCAAGAGACTCACTTTGTTTGCAAGGTCGATGCTTGTGTGCTGTCTAACGACTTCGTCGTCTATTCAGCATATGGGAACCGGCTGGCCAGAGGAGTGTCTTTGCTGGTCAAGCGTACCCTGGACGCGAAGGTGGATCTTGTCCATGTCGGTGCCGAGGGCCGGCTGATCGTGGCCGATATTGCAGTGAAAAGCAATGCGTTTCGTCTGGTTGCGGTTTATGCGCCCAACGACCAGGAGGAGCGCGTCTCGTTTTTTCGGCGGTTGGAGCCCTTCCTGGTGGATTCCAAGCGACTCGTCTTAGTGGGGGACTGGAATGCCATCCTGAACCCCAAGTTGGATAGAGGGCGGGGAGCTAGAGGGAAGGAACGTGATCGTAGCTTGGTCGATCTCATCGAGGACTTCGGTCTAGTCGATAGATACCGGGCCGATCACAAGGGCGGGAGAATGTGGACGTGGGCTAATAGTTGGCCTTCTACCAAGGTGGCTAGCTACCTTGATAGAATGTTAGTTCGTGAAGCCGAACTAGATTTCTTAGATTGTCCCACGTTCCACTGGCTAGGTTACTCGGACCACAAACTCGTTTGTGCCCGGGTAAATTTAGAAAATAGGGTTAGAATGGCTGGTTACTGGAAGTTCAACGTGTCCTTACTGGACAGGCGGGACTTCCGGCGCCAGCTAATTAACTTAGTGCAGCGGGCGTTAACTGGGGGAGTCATCGGGAATAAGTGGTGGGATAACCTTAAGGATAGTATTAGGTCTTTCACCACTCAGTTCAGCATTCGGCTCAAACTAGATAAGGCTGACAAGGTGAAGACACTTAGAGCTAACTACTCCCGGGCGGTGGCTGGTGGGGATCCCCTAGAGATAGCCATAGCTAAGGAGGCCGTGGACCGGTCGAATAGCGATCGTTACATGGGCCAGGTAGTTAGACATAAGTTAAGCAAGATGTCTTCCGAAGCTGTGAATATGGGCGCAGAACTGCGCAAGGAAGAAATTCGCCGCGGAGGCGACCGGTACATTCGAGAGGTTCGCAACCCGGAGGGACACACTCTGCGGTCGACTGACGACATGTGCGAGGCGTTTCGGCGGCATTTCGAGATCCTGTTTACCAAGGAGCCCGGTCTCCGTGATGAGGAGTTTCGCAGCTATTTGGCTGACTTCCCCCGGCTTTTGCCGGCTGATGCAGCTAGCTGCGAGGGAGAGATTACGGAGGGCGAAGTCTACGCGGCGCTGAAGAAGGTCGGCAGTGGCAAATCGCCGGGTCTCGATGGTTTGCCCTATGAATTGTACTTGAGGCTGTCGCACATCTTTGTCCCGATTTTGACTGTCGTGTTCAACAACTGGTTCCGGCAGGGGTCCATCCCCAAACGGTTCACCAGGGGTGTGATCACGCTGTTGAGAAAAGGCAAGGGTGTGGGGAGGGAGCTAGAGGGTTACCGGCCCATAACTCTGCTAAACACAGAGTTAAAGATTTTGGCCAAGATCTTGCAAAATCGTTTGCAATTAGTTGCCGAGTCTCTGTTGGGACCTGAGCAGACTTGTGCTGTGAAGGGCCGAACAATTCAGAGCAACCTGCATCTGATACGCACGATCATAGAGGGGATAAAAGACGACGACGAAGCCGCGCTGATCCATTTAGATCAGTCCAAGGCATTTGATAGGGTTGACCATCGGTATCTGGCGGCTGTCCTGCAGGCAGCTGGATTCGAAACCAACTTCCGCCGCTGGATTAGCCTCCTGTATCAATCCCCGACGGCTGTGGTACAGGTGAACGGAAAGTTGTCGGGCGTTCTGGCGCTGTCTAGGTCGGTCCGACAGGGTTGTCCACTGTCGCCCCTACTTTATGCTTTGGCGTTGGAGCCCCTCCTTCGCCGGCTAAGGGACAGGGCGTGCAGTCCGGCCCTACGTGGAATCGCTGTCCCTGGTGGTGCTCGAGCCAGGGTTTCCGCGTACGCCGATGACGTCACTACTTTCGTGTCCTCCCGCAGGGACATCGAGGTGGTACAGAAGGCGCTTGAACGGTACGAACAGGTGACAGGGGCCAAGATTAACCGCAACAAGTCGTCCGGCTTGCGGTTAGGCGCCTGGAAGGGTCTGACCCTCCCGGGGCCCTTCGACTGGACGGACGGCCCGGTCTGCATTCTTGGAGTGTGGTTCGGGCCCGACCTACAGTTGGAGAAAAATTGGTCTGAAGTACTGGCAAAGGTAGGCGCGTCGGCCAAGATTTGGCGCCGAAGGAGGTTGTCCTTAAAGGGTATGGCTGAGGCGTGTGCTACATACGTCTTTCCCATCATCCTTTACCAGTTGTCAGTACTTCCACTTTGTAAACGGCATAAGAAGGCGATCGAGCATTTGCTATTCTCCATTTTATGGAGAGGACGCAAACACTATGTCGACAAACGTGTCTGTTACCAACGTCCGTGTCATGGGGGCCTGGGAATGCCATACCTGATGGGCCATAAGGTTGCGTCGAGGTTGGTTTTTCTCAGGCGAGCGATTTCCGAAGACTCATTGCTTAGGGGGATAGTGAGGGACATGTTCCCTAGACTTACTATCACTCCCCCCATCTTGAGGCGGTGCCGTAAGCCTCGAGAGCGATCGAGTTTTCTCCTCGAATGTCTGGCGGCCCTGCGGGCCATTCCACGGTCCAGTGACCTTTCACGGCCTAGGAGAGTCTTCTATCGTGGGTTAGTGGAGGGCGTCGCAAAGGATTCACTACGTGATGTGCTGCGCTTGTCGGAGGACGAGTTTCGCTCGTTCTGGTCTTGGGCGCCAGGGAGTGATTATCTCAACAACTCTGAGTTTTCGCTCACCTGGCGATTAGCTCGGAATCGCTTGCCTCTCAATGACATGGCCTTCATATGGGGCCTGGCGGATTTGCCAGATTGTGAACGCTGCAACCTTGGCTTGGAAGAAACGGCTTCGCACGCCTTCTACCATTGTTCGCGGGTTCGCCCTCTATGGGACCGGGTCGGCGAGTTGACTGCTCGTATCGAGCCGCGAGAGCTTGTGCTCATTGATCGTGCATTCGCCTGTGATAATGTGTCGCCCCCGTTCTCTGGGATGAAGCGTATGGTGTTTCTGTCGCTGCTAGCCACGGCTCGAATGGTGATTTGGACGACGCGATTGGAGGAAGTCTTGCGAGGTCAGCGTCTTTCACATCAGGATCTGATCTGTTATTTTGAGCATCAGCTCAAAATAAAGATTAGAACTGATTGGAAACGTTTGACTTCGACAGACTTTAGCAAAAGGTGGGTAAATGTGGCGAGCCTGGTTCGTTTGAACGGGGCTAATCTTGATTTTCTCTTTTAGATCTGCTGGTTACATCGGGGTGGATTCCTCTGGAACCCTCCCCTGGTTAAGCTAGTTCTCTCTTGTGTACCTAGTTAAAGTGAATGAATGTGTTCCTAGCCTGTACCCGGCTTTCTCTTTTGTTATAATCCATGCCGAGATTCCCAACCTCCCCAGTTTGTTTTGGTCTCTTTTTATCTCGGCTGGTTCAGCCTTTTATTGTCCCTTTCCGCTAATTTTTTACCCCCCTCCCCACTCCCTTAGCGAGTGTGCTTCTTGATTTCGCCATTGGGCGGAATACAGCGGCCACTCTTTTTTCTGGGATGGTCGGTTCTTACTAACATTGATTATTATTTTAGTTCAAAATTTGTTGTATTTTTAGTTTATTTTTGGGTTCATCCCCCTCCCATCATTTCATTTTTCATTAAATATTTTACATTATATTGTATATATTATATTGTATATAAATACATTTTTATTGTCACGGGTTAATTTCCCCACTTTTTAGGTGTCCCTTGTAAGTTTCTGGCATTGTGGTGTACGAAGGATTGGGAGTAGATGGATGGGTTCTTTTGGTGACTGTGCAAATTGTAACGAGTGAATGGGTCGTGATAGTGTTTAGCTAGGTATAGGATAGTTAAGTGAGAACCAACCTCTCCCCCTCCCCTTTTAGGCCTTGTGCCATAATTTTGTAAATTTTACAAAATAAATAGTGCCCTGACGAGCCGTTGTGCGAAACCGCGGTCGGTCTTGGCGATCTTGCTATTTTGTTAGTGTGTTTGCTCTGCGTTACTGCCTTTTAGTTAAATACTTTTCGGTTGTGTGTATCGAGCACTTTTCTTTTCTGGTTGTTTGTTCCGTTGAGGGTTTTTTTTCTTTTTACTGGGAGGAACCGTATGTATTGTCGGTCCCAAGCAGTTTTCTTTTTTTCCCCCTCTTTGCCCAAAGCTTTATAGCCGAGGGCAATAACGGATTTAGATTCTGCTGGTCATTCGTAGTCTTAGAAATTCCCTTCTATAAAATTTTGAGATTAGAATACACGCAGAGTCGGTTTAATAATCATAGTTATTATTATTGTTATTATTATTATTATTATATATATATATATATATATATATATATATATATATATATCAGAAACATTAAGGCAAACACGTTATTTCATGGTAAATCGGAAGTATAGACCTATACAAATATAGGCCTTCGTACAATAAAGACGGAAGACGGAATAAAGACGGAAGCTGATGATGGTTCGCCTGAGCCAGGCGTAAACATCCGATTTACCATGTAATAACGTATCAGCCTTAATCTTTCTTATATTTGCTCTATATGTATTTATATACATCTATATTTAGAGCTCTCTTAGAGAGTTATCCTACCACTGTATGTACAGGATACATCTTTGGATTCTTCTATACCCACACTGCATGCTGATATATATATATATATATATATATAATGTATCGAGGCAGCAGATAATTTTCTAAGCATATACTGTTAAATATAAGAGAGAATGAATGTCTATTATGTTTAATCATGAGCCGTTCTAAACATCGTATTTTGGCTTTAATTTCAGGTGAAAATAAAGACAAAATTCTCCAACATTTGGATAATATTTTATTATGTTGGTTTTAAGCTTTCGGCTCACATGTGCCATCTTCAGAGAGGTTGCAAGGACGTTAAATTTACAAATTTACAAACTGCGTTTGCTATTTGGTAACTGTTATCTTTGCTTAGCAAAGTTTTATGTTAATACAAGATAAAATCTTCTTTGATGGTGGATGTTTTTATGTTAACGTCCTTACAACCTTTCTGAAGATGGCTCACGTGATGATGCGTGATATGATATATGTAGGCTGTAAGTCTTCATTGAAATAAGGGTTGTTAAAATAATTTAAAATAATGTTAATTTCTATTATATGCAACAAATGTTACCACAACTCTGCTTGTAGACTCATGTGTCATAATTTCAACCAAAGTACTTTATATATATATATATATATATATATATATATATATATAATCATTTCACCCCAAGGAAGGCAGAAGTGCCATTGGTGCACAGGGGGTTATAGTAAGAGAATAAAAACGGTACTGGGGGGTGTGGAAGAAAAGATAAGAGATGGATGGAAATCAAGTAGATAAAAGATGACAACTGAACGTTGCATTTAAACTTTTGAAGATTGTAGCTATCAGGGAAGCATGCAAATGGAAAGAAGTTCCACAAACGGAAATTGCGAAAAAAAAAACTGTTAGAGTAGAAGAAGCGTAGATATTCGAAGGAGGCGAAGTGTGTTTTCTAAGCAAAGATGACGGTTATCAAGGGTCTTTGCGCGTAAGTAAATGCAATAAATTCAACTGAAATTTGAACTCGGCTCCCCGGTTTCTCTTTCCAAGCCGATATCCACTGCACAACAACGCACATCCTCCACAACAAATAGTAGATCTGCAAATGTGCAAAATGGATTCTGACGTGAAAAACTTCCTGGCCGGTCACAGTGAATCAAACTTTCTAGCAGTACATGCAGATGTGAATTCGATGTAGTCATTCCCATTTGAGATCATCTAGGAGAGTCAGGCCAAGGAGGCGACGTGTGTTGCTCTCTAAGGGTTTAGCGTCATCATTCTCTTGTATAGCAACAAATGATACGGGAACATGAAATTTATTATAATCTGTGACATTTATTTAGAATATCACAATTATATACAAATTGTAAAAAATACTTGTGTATCTTACGTGGAACACTAGTTCAATTTAATTTTAATTTTTAAATTGTAGGTATATTTTTTATGACCTTTTTTTCAAAACTAATAGGATTTTTGTTGAACAGTATAACTGAAAAGAAACGTAACGACGAGGGAATCTGATGGCAGAAGTATAGCGCCAAAGAATGGAAGGGGTAAACAAAAATAGAAAGATTATGTAGAACAGAAAAAAATGAATAGAAAAATGAATAAAAGGAAAGAAATTATCCCCACCCCATAACAAAAAAATATCAAACAAGCAAAAATAGAAACTAGGAATTTTTTTTTTAAGACAGAAGAAACCTGACGAATGTCTGAATATTTAAGAAGGACTGTTTTCCAAAATCTATGAATTACTCGGACTGCTGTTTACATCTCTGTTAGGAGGAACACCAATATACAACCGATACCTTCTTCGGCCATCCTCGGATGTATTTTGAATTTAGCAGCCAGAAGGAAATATATATATATATATATATATATATGTGTGTGTGTGTGTGTGTGTGTGTGTATGCTCTCATTACGACTGAGCTGTCTAGAGAAGAAAATTTTAAAAAGTTTCCACTTCTACTACATAAGAGTGACTTTTCAGAATTGAATTAAGTTCTTTCGGTGACAATATACACAGCTTATATACAAGACGTTAAAATTACACTCCTCTGATACCATGCGCTTATAGCTTAGGGTGTAGCGACTCCGACTAAGATCCAATCGGTCGAGTTTCGATCCCGGTCAGAAGCAAGTAGATGTGTTCAATCCACACTACTGAGCTGCGAAACAGGCATATATGAGGATGACTAATATATATATATATATATATAAATATATATATAAATATATATATATATATATATATTGTATATATATATATATATATATACAAACAAAAAAGAAGTAAGGAATATTTTTGCCATAGGATTGATATTATATAGCATTTGAGTTAACTCTTCTTTTTTTTTAACGACATTTTTCTGTTTCTCAATAATTTCTTTGGCTTTGGGGGGGGAAGTAAATTCTTGTAGTGCAGTGGATATCAACTCGAAATAACAAATTTGGAGCCGAGTTCGAATTCTAGTTGAATATCTTGCATTTACTGACGCGCACATATCCCTGAGAAAGGTATCAGTCCTTCACTTTCTTCCAGTTACAGGTTAAATAACAGGAGAAATTGGGTTCTTGCCTGACAACCAGTCAATGCAAATCTACTGTAAGATAATCTTCTGCTCATGTCTATTTGGAGACATGATCGCCCAAGCGCGTATCACGTATGGCACTTAACTGACTGACTGATAACTTGTTTTGATGTTGGAAGGCAACTTAGATGTTTATGATTTGGGGGCATTTTAGTACTTTAGGAATTGGGAGGCATCTTAATAGTTTAGGTTTCGGAAACATCTTTGTTGTTTAGGTTATGAGAGGCATCTTAATAGTTTAGATTTCTGGAAGCATTTTTGTTGTTCAGGTTTTCGGAGGCAACTTAATAGTTTAGGTTTTGGAAACATGTCTGTTGTTTAGGTTTTGGGAGGCATCTTAGTTTAGGTTTAAGAAACATTTTTGTTGTTTAGGTGAGGGATGGCATCTTAATAGCTTAAATTTCTGGCAGCATTTTTGTTGTTTAGGTTTTGGGAGGCATCTTAGTTTAGGTTTAAGAAACATTTTTTTTGTTTAGGTGAGGGATGGCATCTTAATAGCTTAGATTTCTGGCAGCAGTTTTGTTGTTTAGGTTTTGGGAGGCATCTTAGTTTAGGTTTAAGAAACATTTTTTTTGTTTAGGTGAGGGATGGCATCTTAATAGCTTAGATTTTTGGCAGCATTTTTGTTGTTAAGGTTTTGGGAGGCATCTTAGTTTTGGTTTAAGAAACATTTTTGTTGTTTAGGTGAGGGATGGCATCTTAATAGCTTAGATTTCTGGCAGCATTTTTGTTGTTTAGGTTTTGGGAGGCATCTTAGTTTAGGTTTAAGAAACATTTTTTTGTTTAGGTGAGGGATGGCATCTTAATAGCTTAGATTTCTGGCAGCATTTTTGTTGTTTAGGTTTTGGGAGGCATCTTAGTTTAGGTTTAAGAAACATTTTTTTTGTTTAGGTGAGGGATGGCATCTTAATAGCTTAGATTTCTGGCAGCATTTTTGTTGTTTAGGTTTTGGGAGGCATCTTAGTTTTGGTTTAAGAAATATTTTTGTTGTTTAGGTGAGGTATGGCATCTTAATAGCTTAGATTTCTGGCAGCAGTTTTGTTGTTTAGGTTTTGGGAGGCATCTTAGTTTAGGTTTAAGAAACATTTTTGTTGTTTAGGTGAGGGATGGCATCTTAATAGCTTAGATTTCTGGCAGCATTTTTGTTGTTTAGGCTTCGGGAGGCATCTTAGTTTAGGTTAAAAAACATTTTTTTTGTTTAGGTGAGGGATGGCATCTTAATAACTTAGATTTCTGGCAGCATTTTTGTTGTTTAGGTTTTGGGAGGCATCTGAGTTTTGGTTTAAGAAATATTTTTGTTGTTTAGGTGAGGGATGGCATCTTAATAGCTTAGATTTCTGGCAGCATTTTTGTTGTTTAGGTTTTGGGAGGCATCTTAGTTTAGGTTTAAGAAACATTTTTTTTGTTTAGGTGAGGGATGGCATCCTTAATAGCTTAGATTTCTGGCAGCATTTTTGTTGTTTAGGTTTTGGGAGGCATCTTAGTTTTGGTTTAAGAAACATTTTTGTTGTTTAGGTGAGGGATGGCATCTTAATAGCTTAGATTTCTGGCAGCAGTTTTGTTGTTTAGGTTTTGGGAGGCATCTTAGTTTAGGTTTAAGAAACATTTTTGTTGTTTAGGTGAGGTATGGCATCTTAATAGCTTAGATTTCTGGCAGCATTTTTGTTGTTAAGGTTTTGGGAGGCATCTTAGTTTAGGTTTAAGAAACATTTTTTTTGTTTAGGTGAGGGATGGCATCTTAATAGCTTAGATTTCTGGCAGCATTTTTGTTGTTTAGGTTTTGGGAGGCATCTTAGTTTAGGTTTAAGAAACATTTTTTTTGTTTAGGTGAGGGATGGCATCTTAATAGCTTAGATTTCTGGCAGCATTTTTGTTGTTTAGGTTTTGGGAGGCATCTTAGTTTTGGTTTAAGAAATATTTTTGTTGTTTAGGTGAGGGATGGCATCTTAATAGCTTAGATTTCTGGCAGCAGTTTTGTTGTTTAGGTTTTGGGAGGCATCTTAGTTTAGGTTTAAGAAACATTTTTGTTGTTTAGGTGAGGTATGGCATCTTAATAGCTTAGATTTCTGGCAGCATTTTTGTTGTTTAGGTTTTGGGAGGCATCTTAGTTTAGGTTTAAGAAACATTTTTTTTGTTTAGGTGAGGGATGGCATCTTAATAGCTTAGATTTCTGGCAGCATTTTTGTTGTTTAGGTTTTGGGAGGCATCTTAGTTTAGGTTTAAGAAATATTTTTGTTGTTTAGGTGAGGGATGGCATCTTAATAGCTTAGATTTCTGGCAGCAGTTTTGTTGTTTAGGTTTTGGGAGGCATCTTAGTTTAGGTTTAAGAAACATTTTTGTTGTTTAGGTGAGGTATGGCATCTTAATAGCTTAGATTTCTGGCAGCATTTTTGTTGTTTAGGTTTTGGGAGGCATCTTAGTTTAGGTTTAAGAAACATTTTTTTTGTTTAGGTGAGGGATGGCATCTTAATAGCTTAGATTTCTGGCAGCATTTTTGTTGTTTAGGTTTTGGGAGGCATCTTAGTTTTGGTTTAAGAAATATTTTTGTTGTTTAGGTGAGGGATGGCATCTTAATAGCTTAGATTTCTGGCAGCATTTTTGTTGTTTAGGTTTTGGGAGGCATCTTAGTTTTGGTTTAAGAAATATTTTTGTTGTTTAGGTGAGGGATGGCATCTTAATAGCTTAGATTTCTGGCAGCAGTTTTGTTGTTTAGGTTTTGGGAGGCATCATAATAGTTTAGGTTTCGGGATGCATCTTTGTTGTTTAGGTTTTGGGGGGCATCTTAATAGTTTAGGATTCGAGAAACATCTTTTTTGTTTAAGTCTTGTGGGGCATCTTGATAGTTTAGGTTTCGGGATACATCTTTGTTGTTTAGGTTTTTGGGGCCTCTTAATAGTTAAGCTTTCGGGAAGCATCTTTGTTGTTTAGGTTTTGGGGGCCTCTTAATAGTTAAGCTTTTGGGAAGCATCTTTGTTGTTTAGGTCTTGCTAGGTATCTTAATAGATTTGGTTTCAGGAAGCATTTGTTGATTAGGTTTTGGGAAGCATCTTAATAGTTTAACTTTCGGGATGCATCTTTGTTGTTTAGGTTTTGGTGGGTATCTTATTAGTTTTTATGTTTCGTGATGCATTTTTATTTTTTAGGATTTTAGGGGCATCTTAATAGTTTAGGTTTTGGGAAGCATCTTTTTTGCTTAGGATTTGGCAGGCATCTTAATTGTTTTGGTTTCGAGAAACATCTTTGTTGTTTAGGTTTTGAGAGGCATCTTAATAATTTAGGTTTCGGGAAGCACCTCTGTTGTTTAGGTTTCGGGACGCATCTTTCTTGTTTTGGTTTTGGTAGGCATCTTAATAGTTTAGGTTTTGGAAAACATCTTTGCTGTTTAGATTTTGTGGGGCATCTTGATAGTTTAGGTTTCGGGAAGCATCTTTGCTATCTATGTTTTTTGGGGCATCTTAATATTTTAGGTTTCGGGAAGCATCTATATTGTTTAGGTTTTGGGAAGCATCTTTGTTGTTTAGGTATTGGGGGCATCTTAATATTTAACGTTTTGGGAAGCATCTTTCTTTTTAAGGTTTTGGGTGTCATCTTAATAGCTTTAGGTTTCGGGAAACAGTTTTGCTGTTTAGTTTTTTGGACGCATCTTAATAATTTAGAATTCGGAATGCATATTTGTTGTTTAGGTGTTGGGTGCATCTTAATATTTAAGGTTTCGGCAAGCGTCTTTGTTGGTTAGGTTTTGGGGGCATCTTAATGTTTTAGATTTCGGGATGCATCTTTGTTGTTTAGGTTTTGAAAAGCATCTTAATGGTTAATGGGAAGCATCTTAAAAGTTTTGGTTTCGGGATACATTTTTGTTGTTTAGGTTTTGGGGGCATATTAATAGTTTTGGTTTCGTTAAGTATTTTTTTTAAGTATTTTTTTTGTTTAGGTTTTGGGGGGCATCTTAATAGTTTTGGTTTCGGGATGCATTTTTGTTGTTTAGGTCTTGAGAGGCATCTTAATAGTTTTGGTTTCGGGGTGCATTTTTGTTGTTTAGGTTTTGGGGGCATCTTAATAGTTTTGGTTTCGGGATGCATTTTGTTGTTTAGGTTTTGGGGGCATCTTAATAGTTTTGGCTTCGGGATGCATTTTTGTTGTTTAGGTCTTGGGAGGCATCTTAATAATTTTGGTTTCGGGATGCATTTTTGTTGTTTAGGTTTTGGGGGCATCTTAATAGTTTTGGTTTCGGGATGCATTTTTGTTGTTTATGGTTTTGGGGGCATCTTAATAGTTTCGGTTTCGGGATGCATGTTTGTTGTTTAGGTTTTGGGAGGCATTTTAATAGTTTAGATTCCGGAAGCATCTTTCTTACTTACCTTTTGTGGGGCAACTTGATAGTTTATATTTCGGGAAGCATTTTTGTTGTTTATGTTTTGGAAGTCATCTTAATAGTTTTGGTTTCGGGATACATTTTTGTTGTTTAGGTTTTGGGGGGCATCTTAATAGTTTTGGTTTCGGGATACATTTTTGTTGTTTAGGTTTTGGGGGGGGATCTTAATAGTTTTGGTTTCGGGAAGTATTTTTGTTGTTTAGGTTTTGGGGGGCATCTTAATAGTTTTGGTTTCGGGATGCATTTTTGTTGTTTAGGTTTTGGGGGGCATCTTAAAAGTTTTGGTTTCGGGATACATTTTTGTTGTTTAGGTTTTGGGGGCATCTTAGTTTTGGTTTTGGGATGCATTTTTGTTGTTTAGGTCTTGGGAGGCATCTTAATAATTTTGGTTTCGGGATGCATTTTTGTTGTTTAGGTTTTGGGGGTATCTTAATAGTTTTGGTTTCGGGATGCATTTTTGTTGTTTATGGTTTTGGGGGCATCTAAGTTATTTATTTTGTTTAGCGTCATCTTCTTTCACGTTTGGGAATTGTTTTACGTGTTTGGATTTTGAGCAGCATCTTAATTATTTAGCTTTTGCGAGTGGGATCTTCTTTAGGTTTTGGGTAGCACCTTAATTGTCTCACGTTTCAGAGACATGATCCTTTTTGCCTAAGGCCGAACAGCAATGTCTAAACCTGGAAAAAACAAACTCCGTCGAAAAAGTATGCAAGGTCATTGTGTTAACCATTATACAACGCCGACGTAATCAAATATGCACAAGAGACAAATAAAATGCATGAATGAACTAAAAAAAAAAAAAAAATAACGCCATTCACAGTCAATAAATTCAAACTGTCTAAAACTCTATTTTATTTGCAAAACGGACGACAGTTAACGCACCTCCATTAAACTGAAGTTGTTTTCATTCCCCACAATAAACAACCGAAACGAAAAGAGGAAGATATTCAGCTTCTCAAAAGTGTTATTTAATTTATGACCATTTTAACGAGACCATTCTGAAAAATGAATCCCTTAAGACACCGCTGATTAAAATATGTGACTCAAGAGAAATAATTTTTTTAATGCATTTAGTGTTTGAAGAACCAAATAAATAAAAAAAAAATAATTAAAAAATCAATAATAAAAAAAGTGTTATATTTGTTTTCGTTTGTAGACAAAAGAATGTTTTTGCCCATGTTTGAATGCTATATAAATAACATGCCTACATATATATATATATATATATATATATATATATATATATATATATATATATATTCTTACATCCTGATTAGACACTCTGGAAGAATGGTAGACTTTGAAAAACAGTAACTACTCTAGCATCTACGCATCATTCATTCAGCAATGAATTAGAACACTCTTAGCTATTGGCCGTGTATAATGATAATATACATTAAAAGTTTGCCCTCTTCTACCGAGCGCCCGTAGCTCAGAGGTAGAATCGCCGACTGACGCCAATTCAGTCGGGTTTCAAACCTGGGTAAAAGGCAATCGGCTGTTTAACCGTACTGGTGAGCTGTGATACAGCGAAACAGATCTGTCTGTAGATGACCACACACACACACACACACACACACACACATACATACATATATATATATATATATATATATGTAGATGAAACAACACTGAAAAAAATAATACGTAGAAATGTTAAACCAATAAAGAATATTAATCAAATTAAGCTCATGTATTATAAAAAAATTTAAACAATAAGTCTCAAATAACCTTACAAGCACACAACTAAATCCTATACAGAAAACCAATGTATCGTATCAATTTACATGCCCGTTCAGAGATTGTATCTCTGGTACTAATAATAAATCTACTCCATATATTGGTTTTGCTACAACCACTCTCTCCCATAGACTTACCTGTCACCTTTCTGATCAGAGTACAATTAAACAACATTTCTCAGAAAAAATAGCCATGTAGGTAAGATCAGACAGATTTTAGTCAATAATACAATAATCCTCACTCATACACACAGTAAAAAGAACCTTCAGCTATTGGAGGCCATCTACATTAAATCAAAACAACCCATATATAATAAAATCACATTTTAATCTGGTCATAACACATTACATTGCATTTAGACATATGGTTCTGTTAACATTTCGGTCTCTCACGTCATAGAACCGCATTACAGATTAAAGAACTGGGTCTGCTATTCGGTGACTGTTATCGTTGCTTAACAATGTTTTATGTCAACTCATAATAAAATCATCTTTGATGGTGGATGTATTTATGTTCTGTAACCTCTCTGAAGATGACCCATGTAATCTGAAAGCTTAGAAGCAACATAATAAATAAATATCCAAATGTTTGAAAATTTTTGTCTTTATTTTCACCCGAAATTAAAGCCAAAATACGATGTCTAGAACGGCTCATGATTAAACATAACAGACATTTTATTGTCTCTTATATTTAACAGTATATGTTTAGAAAATCATCTGCAGCCTTGATACATTATTTACGCTCTCACACCCTGATCGAGCAATCTGGAAGAATGGTTAACTTTGAAAAACAGTAGCTACTCTGGCATGTACGCGTCGCTCATTCAGTAAAATGAATGAGAGCACTCTGGCTATTGGGCGCGTATAATGATAATATAGGCGCTAAAAGGTCTACCTTCTTCCACCGAATGCCCCATAGCCCAGAAGTAGAATCGCCGACTGAAGCCAATTCGGTCGGGTTTCAATCCTGGGTTAAAAAGTAATCGGAGTCTAACCGTACTGATGAGCTGTGATACAGCGAAACAGATCTGACTGCGGATGACTATATATATATATATATATATATATATATATATATATATATATATATATTTGTGTGTGTGTGTGTGTGTGAATAGAATAAATAAAGAATAGATAAGAAAAATATGTCTTTAATCTAACATCTTTCATGTTAACAAGCTAATGACGAATAAAACATTTTGGGTTAAAGACACTTTTTTCGTACCTATTTTTTACTTATTCTATTCGTTTTTTCGGATTTTTAATGTGTCTGGACCAAATTTTAGATATAACTACAAGATATCTGTGAAAGAATAATATGAATAATGGCAAACGACAAACCTTTTCGTCCGTGGCTCCACTTTAGGATCGTGAATACATTTTCTTCGCAAAACTGGCGTCCCTCGGTCAGAATGAGAAAACAAAATTGCGTGACATTTGCATAAAAGCCGTTATTTTGATTGATACTGCTCTCTTTTCTTTTAAACGATCATGTTGTTACATGTAATCAAACCAAAAAAGCAATTTTCCATTTTGCCGAATTTATCAAACTTTATTTAGATTCTATATCCTGTTTATAGGCGCAGACTTATATATATATATATATATATATATATATATATAAATTTAGGCAGACATGTTATTTCATGGTAGATCGGAAGTCTATTTCAGGTGAACCATCATTAGCTTCCGTCTTTATTGTAAAGAGGATTTTACACGAATGAAACTCACAAAGACCCCGCAACCCCCTCTCCCCCCAAAAAACGGAATAAATTGTGGTGGGGTTGTTTGTGAATTTTATTCGTGTAAAATCTTTTGTACAATAAAGACGGAAGCTGATGATGGTTCGCCCGAAATAGGCCTATACATCCGATTCACCATGAAATAACGTGCCTGCCTTAATGTTTTCTTATATTTGCTCTCTTGACGCCTGTCACATCTCGCAGCTTTGCCTTCTCGGCAACTCGGACCACGCTGTAGTCTCTCTCAGTATTTCTTTCCACTCTCACTCACCCCCAGGAGCCCCCTACTTATAGAACATCCTACTTATACCAAAAAGCTGACTGGGATGCCTTTCGCGATTTCCTCCGTCCCTTGGGGAAAATTGTTCGATCTATCAGCTGATGACTGTGCCTTTGAGGTTTCGTCATGGGTGAAAGCTGGCATTGATGCCTTCATACCCACCAGGAAGTATTGCTTAAAACCTCATTCCTCTCCGTGGTTCTCTCCTGCCTGCTCAGCTGCCATTGCCCATAGGAACCATTACTTCCGTCTATTTCGGAGACAGTCATCTGATCACAATAGGCGCCTGTTCACGTCTGCTCGCAATGAGTGCAAGAGAACCCTAAATGACGCCAAACGGTTGTTTGCTGAGAGAATGCGAATGACTATTGGAGGATTTGCAAACGAGTGCGGGAGAATAGCAAATCCTCAATACCGCCTTTAATCCATGAATTTGAGGTTCTCACGTCATCTGCAGACATAGCTGAGTGCTTTGCCCGCAGATTCTCATCCAACTCTACATTTGACTCATCCGATTTCCCTCTTAGAACTGAGGCCAAACTGCACGACGTATATATTACCCCGACAGTAGTATCCCCAGTAATTTCAAAACTCGACCACCATAAGACGAGTGGAGACGATGGAATCCCGGTGATAGTCCTTAAGAGGTGTGCTCCTGAACGTTCCCCTGTCCTCTCTAAACTGTATAACTACTTCCTTTCTGCTTCCTGCTTTCCTGCATGCTGGAAGTTCTCTTCAGTCGTTCCTGTATTTAAGAATTGCAGTGAACCCTCGGACCCATCCAACTATTGTCCTATCAGTCTTCTACCGATATTCGGGAAACTCTTCTCTGACAGGCAATATGGCTTCCGCTTTGCCAGGTCCACGGCCGATTTGCTGACAACCGTAACGGAGTATATGCTCCAGGCCCTTGATGAGTCTGACGAAGCTCGCGCGGTTGCTCTGGACATCTCCAAGGCTTTTGACAGGGTTTGGCACTCTGGCCTCCTATGCAAGCTACGGGGTTACGGCATTACCGGTCGCCTGCTTGACCTAATCCAATCTTTTTTAAATAACCGCAAAATAAAGGTCGTTTTGAATGGGCATGCCTCTTTATCCTACAGCACGAATGCTGGTGTCCCACAGGGCTCTATGCTGGGCCAGACGCTCTTCTTTATTTTCATCAACGACCTCCCAGATGAGATCAGTTCCCAAGTAGGCATCTACGCAGATGACACCACAATATACTCCCGCACCAGTATGAAACCTGTCGTGACGGACAGACATAATCTCGCTGCTGACCTTGAACGGGATCTACACTCTGTGGTGAATTGGGGCAAGAAGTGGCTTGTCAACTTCAATGCGTCTAACACCAAGATGTTGTCTGTCAACCATCACAGACAACCTCTCCTGCCTCCCATAAGCATGGACCAAGCGATTCTCCCTGAGAGCAACACACTACGCCTCCTCGGCCTTACCCTTTCCTCAGACCTCAAATGGAACCACTATATTGAATTCATAGCAAAATCTACTGCTAAGAAGGTTGGATCACTATGTCGATCCAGGATGTTTTTCCGCCTGAATCCATCCTGCATATATACAAGTCAACCATCCGTCCGTGCATAGAGTACTGCTGCCATTTATGGTCAGGCGCCCCTGCCGTTCTCCTCATTGTTCTCGACAGGCTCCAAAGAGAGTCTGTAATGTGATAGGTACTGATCTGGCGGCTCGACTGCAGCCACTTCCCCACCGTCGAAATGTGGCCTCCCTTTGTCTGTTCTATAAATACTTTTATGGCTTCTGCTCGGATGAACTTAAGTCACTGGTGCCTCCTCAACAGGTGTTTACTCGTGCAACCAGACTGGCAACTGGGTCCCACCCATTCACAGTCAGGTTAGCCAAATGCAGACGACAATTCTACTCCTACAGCTTCTTCTGTCGCACTTCCCGCTTGTGGAACTCGCTCCCATATTCTTGCTTTCCTGACGGCTGCAACCTCCAGGAATTTAAATGCAATGCCAATACTCATCTATTAACCACTGGACTCTAGCTCTCTCCCCACCCCCGTATATCCATCCCTTTCTCTCCACCTATGTATCTGTCATCGCACCTGCTTTCTCAGCTTTCTGTTGTTCCTTTCTAACTAGTTTGTACTCCTCACTCTTTTCTAATTAATCTTTTTAAAGTTATGTAGCCCCCTGCACATCAGTGGCATTTCCGCCTTGCTCGGGGTGAAATGATTAAAAAAAACATGTATTTATATACATATATATTTAGAGCTCTCTTAGAGAGTTATCCTACCACTGTATGTACAGGATACTCCTTTGGCTTCTTCTATATCTACACCGCATGCTGATATATATATATATATATATATATATATATATATATATATATATATATGTATGTGTGTAAAATTAAAAAAATATTTTTGATCGATACTCGTTTTTGAGTTGATATTCTGTTTTATAAACACACAGTACATATATCTGTTTCTACAGGCCTGATTAGTTACGATAAATTTTTGTTACGAAAATTTGTGTCATTCGGTAGGATTCGAAACTGCGACCCCTATCAACATAGAGGAAGCCACTCAGACGCGTCTTAGACTTCTCGGCAACCAATGACACATATTTTCATGACAATATTTCTCGTAAATAATCAGTGAATAATCAGTATATATGAATATATATATATACTATTTGACTATCAACAGAATACCTACTCAAATACGAGTATCGATCAAAAATAATGTTCAAACAAATAATTTCAAATTGTCGGTTGTTTATAACCAAGTTTCGTTAATCTTCGTTAATTTCCGTAACATGTTTACATTTGTTGACATTACGATACATTTCAGAGCAGATATGGTTGTTGCGATGAATAAGAAATTGTGTTATATAGGCTTGATTAAAACCTTGTTTAGACAGGAGGCCATTCGTGGTCGGGAGGTCTAAGACGTTGCCAGATGAAATGGTAGTTTCCCCCTATGTGGATAAGGGTCACAGGTTCGTATCCTGCCGAATGATACACATTTTCGTAATAAACATTTATCGTTAATGATCAGGCCGGAAGATATGAATATATAATACTGTTTTAATTAAAGACAGAATATCTATTTAAATATGAGTATCGATCGAAAAGAATGTTGAAACAAATCATTTGTTATATATATATATATATATATATATATAGTGTAATGGTTGTTACAATGTTTTTATAAATTCATAGTATCACTACACAAAATTTTCATGTTTCGAAGCCAGCCCATTATATTGTTGGCTTCTTCCTCAGGTGATTTTTTAGAAATGAGAATTATCTAGTTGAAAAGCCAGTTTATTTGTGTTAGATTTGTTTATATTTATATATACTACAATAAAGGGAAAGAACATGCAGATTAAAAACCCACTGTTCAAGCATTTACTTTTATGAAGAGTGCTTGGTACAGTGATGGATCTTATCAAGACAAAATTAAAAAGTCACACGTCTAGATCCAAGCCACCCTACCCACTTTCATAACCCAAATATAAAATCTCC